>JAPYZL010105854.1:0-24476 GCA_030522825.1 Platygaster orseoliae
TTTGCCGTCCCCCCCCCCCCCCTCTGCTGGGGTGGAGAAAAACTTAATGAATGGACTAGGTCAATTAAAATAGCGCCGGGCCCCCGCGGCACGTTTTTAGGTTTCCGCTTCTCTTCACTTTCGCCTCGAGTTGATTGTCGGTTTGTGGGTGTTTTTTTTTTGAGAGGGGAATGGATTTTAATTTTGGTGATTTTGGAGGAAAGAAGGAATTTGGGTTTTGGTTGTGAAGGGAAATGCGAGGGCTTTTTTAGGTTGAAGTTTGGATCGAGTTTATGGAAAACTGTAAAAAAATTTTTTTTACAGTACGGGAAGTTTTTTTCTTATACATGAATCGGGAATTTTTCATACTTTGTTTTATAGTTTGAATAGGTTTATAGAATTTTTATCAGTCGTGTATATAATTTTTTGGAAAAGTATGGGAAAAAATAGATACTTGTATAGGAAATTTTCAATATTTTGAAACATTGAAAAACTTTAAAATATTTTGATATTTTTATAATTTACTGCAAAAAAATCCCAAACCACATTTTCAAAATTTGAGAAATTTTAATGAAAATCTACGAGTCTTCAAAACTTTGAAAAATTAAAGATTACGTAGAATTTTGTAGAATATCAGAAATTATCCCTGGATTTTGTGAATTGTAAGAAACTTCGAATCTTGAAAAATATCTAGAAAGTGGAAAATTTGAGAAACTTAGGAATCTAAAATATTTCAAATGATTTTGAATTTTCTTGGTTACAAAAAATACACTGAGGAAAAACCCAGTAATTTGTACTATAAATATTGGAAAAATTACGATATTCTGGAAAAGTCAACAATATTATTTTAAATCCTTGTCTGAAAACTATTATAATGTAGTGTAAATATAATACATATAAATTATTATATAATAAATAAAAAATAATTGTAATAAAATAATTTATTTAAATTTATTGATTAAATATTACTATATTAGTATTAGTTTGAATAAAGTAAAAATATTTGTTACATTATTATAAATATTGTGTATAAATATATATAAATATTATATTATTATAATATAAAATACAGATAATGGTCTAAAAACTATTTTAAATACATACTTCCATAGGAAATTTTCCATATTTTGAAACATTGAAAAACTTTAAAATATGTTAATATTTCTATATCTTACTGCGAAAAAATCCCAAATGACATTTTCAAAACTTCGAAAATTCCAAAAAAATCTACGAGTCTTAAAAATTTTGAAAAATTAAAGGTTACGTAGAATTTTGTAGAATAACAGAAATCATCTCTGAATTTTGAAAATTGTAAGGAATTTTGAATCTGGAAAATATCCAGAATGTGAAAAATTAAGAAAATTTAGAAATCTAAAACATTTCAAATAATTTTAAATTTTCTTGGTTTGTAAAGAAACACTGAGAAAAAACCTAGTAATTTGTACTATAAATATTGGAAAAATTACTTTTTACTTCAATTAAGCTGGGTACACTTTTTCAAGTAACATGAATCAATATTTCTCAAATTTAAAACAAACTTTATAATTTCGGCAGCTACTACAGGTTTCGAAGTTTTTTTTCTGTCAGTTACCAACGCATTTTACAACTCCAAAACAAAGAAAAAAATTCACATTTTTTGAAATTTCACACAGACATGAAAATTAAAATAACTTCATGGTTATACTGACACCATTGAAAAATTTCAGAATTTTGAATAAATTACTTACTTCACTGCCAAAAAATTCCTTACGTCATGATATAGGTCTTAAAAAAATTCCACGATTTCGATATTTTCTCAATAAATTCTGTAGCTTCAACAAATGATGCAATTATGAATTTTAAATTAGTGAAAAAATTATTTTTAACGTCAATCAAGCTAAGTATACTTTTTTAAGCAACAGTTGTTACTACTGGCAGTCAATATTTCTAAAATTTCGAACAAATTTCATAGTCTCTACAGCTGCTACAGGTTTCGAATTTTTTTTCTGTCAATTATCAACGAATTTTACAATTAAAAAACTAAGGAAAAAATTCACATTTTCTACAGTTTCGCACATTTATGAAACTTTCAACAAAGAAAATTCACTAGTTTCCATTCTTTTTACAAAAATCACATTACTTCAAAAATAAGAGAACTATCCATAAATCCCATATTGCTGAAAAAATCATTTACAACCTGAATGCATCGACAGTTTTTACAGTTTAACAACCCAATTACACAACTCAAAACCCAACTTACGAAAATTCAAAAACATTCATACCAAACTTCAACTGTCATATCACCAATTCCTTCGGTTAAATCAGCCAACATTTTTTGCTCCCGCGTTTATGCCTCATTAACGCTCTCTCAAAAGAGTCCCTTTTCCTCCATGCGAAAGACCAGAAATTCCGATAAAATTTTTCGGCAACCGAGTTCCGGGCAGTCTTTCGCACGTTCAATAGACTGCTTATGGGCGACTTATCAACCGAGCAATTTAACTGTCAAGTGGTCCGTTATGCGACGTGCACGCGATTACGTTCCTCCAAAGCTTTGAAAAAATTACTCAAAACGGAATATCTGTCTTGCAAAACATTTTCCTCATGAAAATATGACACTCCGTATCGAGGGGAATAAAAGACCTTCAATTTTAGGTGACTATTGATTGCAATAACGCCTTGAGGAAATAGAAGTCAATTTCTTGGGTTACGTAGCGAAACTGACGTAACTTGAAGTTCTCAGGTTACGTAAAAATATTTTGTTTCATGCTGGTCTTGAATAGAATTGGTAATTAATTGGTAAAAATTACAAAGGTGGAGTTATTCCGGTATTTAAAATCATTTTCTTAGTTTCAGTAAGTGTATTTCCAATGGTTTTCACGAATTCTCATCATAGCTTTACTATATCATTGAGTTTCTTTAAAAATCTTGGAAATTGTTTGAAATGAAGTTTTTTGGAGTTTGCCTCTTGATTTTTGGACACCCTGTATAGTGCGGAGTATACCACGTAACGGGGTAAAACGGCGCGTTCGCCTTTGGACGTGAGCAAGGCAGTCAAGCAAGCAGCTCGACTGACAATCAGTCAACTCAACTCGGAGGTTCTTTTCAGGGAAGCAGTCGTGGTGTCGGTGGCCAGCTAATGCCGGCGAGAGAGGCACGGTATGCATCATTAATGCCGCAGCTTATTGAGCTACTGCTCTCTCGGCGTCTCAGGACGACCGACTGCGGCGCCGATGACGCGACTCATATATTGCGCTTGAAAAAGTCGATCTTACTTTAAGATGCGAGAATTGAGGCACGACTTCAAGTATAATCTTAAACTTAGGCCACACTGAGAGAAAAACCCACACTGTTAAATTTAAGGAAAACTGTATAACATTACACATACCCTGTATTAATAATGCATTACAAGTATACAAAATATATATACGCTTATATAACTCTAATATACGGGTGTCTCAAATTTACAACATCATGTGTGCTTGAAATTGTACATGAAATAATTACATATTTACATTAAACCTGTGACATCAATTCAATTTATAATTGTAAATTCAGTTTAATAAATATATTGATGTATTAGAATCATACAAAAATATTTGAATAAAATTTGCTTTTATATCATTTAATGCATGTAACTGAGACTGAATTTTTTTTAAATACTGGTTGCATGGAATCTAAGACAGACTTTGAATGATACGTGTGAAAAATGTAAAAAAATGAAGTGGGTGTCTGGAGGTAATACAGATTTAATAGATGTGTTTTATTTATGTCAAAGTGTCTAAATATGTCTGAAAAGTGTATAAAATTGTCGAAATAGATCTAAAATTGTTTGATTTATACAGATAAAAAGCTACCAAAACCTGTGGAAGCTGTAAAAACCATGAAATTTGTTCTATATTTAAAAATATTGATTGATGTTACTTAAAAAGTTTAACTGATGTTAAAAATAGTTTTTCTAACAATTCAAAGTTCATAATTGTGTTATTTGTTAAAGCTATAGAATTTATTGAAAAAATATCGAAATTGTAGAATTTATCTATGAACTAACATGACGTTTGGAATTTTTTGGCAGTAGAGTATAAAAATATTCAAAGATTTTGGTGTATTTAAATGTTGTCAGAATAACTGTAAAACTGTTAAAATTTACACATCTGTGTGAAATTTAAAAAAAATGGGAATTTTTTTCTTGGTTTTTGAATTGTAAAATACGTTGGTAACTGACAGAAAAAAAACTTCGTAAACTGTAGTAGCTGTCAAAATTATAAACTTTGTTCCAAATTTTAGAAATATTGATTAATGTTACTTAAAAAAGTATAATCAGCTTCTTTAACGTCGAAATATTTTTTCAACAATTTAAAATTCATAATTGTATTATTTGTTGCAGCTATAGAATTTTTTGAGAAAATATCGAAATCGCGTATAGAATATTTCTTTGAACTACCATGACGTTAGACATTTTTGACAGTAAAGTATAGAAATATTTATAGATTTTAAAGTCTGGCATTGTTTTTAGTATAACTATAAAACTGTTGTAATTTTCATATCTGTGTGAAATTGCAAAAAATGTAAATTTTCTCTTCAGTCGTTAAATCGTTAAATGTGTTAGTAAGTGACAGATTAAAGACTTCCAAAACTTAAAGAAGCTGTCAAAACCATGAAATTTATTCTAAATTTTATAAATGATGTCACCTTAAAGGTATACTTAGCTTAATTGACGTTGAAAATAATTTTTCTAACAATTTGAAATTCATAATTGTATTATTTGTTAAAGCTATAGTTTTGAGAAAATATCGAAATCGTAGAATATTTTTATCAACTACTATGACGTAAGGAATTTTTCGGTAGTAAAGTAAAATATTAATTTAAGATTCTGAAGGATTTCAATGTTGTCAGTATAACCATAAAATAGATGAAATTTTCATATCTGTGGGAAATTGCAAAAAATGTGGATTTTTTTCTTAGTTTTTGAATATTGTAAAATGCGTTGGTGACTGATAGAAAAAAAACTTCAAAACTTGTAGTAGCTGTCAAAATTAGAAAATTTTTACTCAATTTGAGTAATATTAATAAATGTTACTTTAAAAAGTATACTGGGCTTAATTGACGTTGAAAATAATTTTTTCACTTATTTGAAATTCATAATTGTATTCATCTGTTGAACCTATAGAATTTATTGAGATAATATCGAAATCATAGAATTTTTCTAAATTACCATGACGTAATGAATTTTTCAGCAGAAGTGTGAAAATATTTAAAAATTTTGAAGTTTTTCAATGTTGTCAGTATAATCATGAAATAGTTTGAATTTTCATATCTGTGTGAAATTGTAATAATGTGAATTTTTTTCTGTGTTTTCAAATCGTCAAATGTGTTAGTTACTAACAGGAAAAAAAACTTCCAAAACCTGTAGAAGCTGTCAAAATTATAAAATTTGTTCTTAATTTCAGAAATATTGATAAATGTTACTTAAAAAGTATACTTAGCCTCATTGACGTTGAAAATAATTTGTTTATCAATTTCAAATTCATAATTGTATTATTCGTTGAAGCTATAGAACTTATTGAGAAAATATCGAAATTATAGAATTTTTCTGAATCATCATGACATAAGGAATTTTTTGGCAGCAAAGTATGTATAAAAATATTCAAAGATTTTGAAGAATTCCTATGTTATAAGTATAACTATGAAATTGTTTAAATTTTCATATCTGTGTAAAACTGTAAAAAAATGACATTTTTTTAAGTTGTCAAATAGTTAAATGTGTATAATATAATAATAAACAACAGTATAGCAAATTTCACTAAACACAGTATTGTATATATCAAAGTATTCGTAAGTCATTGGCATAATTACATGTATAATGACATTCATGAAAAAAATACAATATTTTTAGTATTTTCTACTATATATCAACTTATAATTGCGATATTTGACGTTTTACTATACTGCATGGTAAAAACAAATCCCTATACTACCTGAAAAACTTAAATAATATTGTATACTTCTCCAAAATTACAGTAATTATTCCAATACAGATAGTACAATTTACCATCTTCTCTTCATAGTATCAAACATTAAAATCATCCAACACACTCCAAAAAGTCAATCTTCTTTTAAGATGCAACAAAATTAAGGGACAGCTTGAAATTCAAAAAGTAACTTAAATTCAGTCCATTATCAAATTTATTTTCAAGCAAGCAAGTCTTAAATCAAGAGTATATGTCTTGAATCAAGAATGATTTACTCAAATTATGTTGAATCTTCCTAATTTAAGGCTTGCCTGCTTGAAGTTAATTGTGAACATGTACTATATTTAAGACAATATTTGAATTTCAAAACGTGCCTTGATTTTGTTGCATCTTAAAATGAGATTCAATTTTTACAGTGCAGTGATTCCACTCAACATACCATACATACGCAACACATACCACAATCACAAAACTCTAAAAACTTGACCCAATATCACCAAACATCCCAAACTACTATAAATCTACCATAAACTACTATATATCAACTACTTATAACATCCACCAACTCCTCCATGAAATTTTATTTCCTCAGTGTTGAATCACCGACTGAGATAAAGTATAGCAAATTTTACTAAATACAGTATTGTATTTTTCAAAATATTCGTAAGTCATTGGCATAATTACATGTACAATGACATTCATTGAAAAAATACAATATTTATAGTATTTTCTACTATATATTAACTTACAATTGAGTTATTTGAGGTTTTACTATACTGCACAGTAAAAAAAACCCCTACAACACATGAAAAAATTAAACAATATTGTACATTTCCCCAGAATTACAGTAATTTCGCCAATACGGATATTAAAAAATACTCTGTTCTCTTCTCAGTGTTGACCATTGAAATCATCAAACAGTATTTCCACTCAACACACCATAATCACAAAACTCGAAAAACTTGACCCAATATCACCAACCATCCCAAACTCCATTCCTCAACTACTTATAACATCCGCCAACTCCTCCATGAAATTTTATTTCCCCAGTCTTGAACCGCGGCGAGACGCTAAAAGCAGTTTCTCCGTCGCACCGCAAAAATGAGACTCGCTAATGCGGCCGTCTAATTCAGGTCCCGGCGTTTCTCTTGATCAGGCCGCGTCCCCGAGGCGAATCATCATCATCATCACCGCCGACGTCGTCCTAACAAGCCAGCAAAACGCTTTATTGGCGCTGTAAAAGAAAGAGACGGAGAGAAAGGGAATTAATCGAGTGCCAGAGGGAGAAGGACAACGAGACACGAGAGAGAGAGAGAGAGAGAGAGAGAAATCGCGGAGGCCGGCATTTGCATAGAAACGTCAGCCAGGGTTTATAAGGCCATTAATTATGCCGCGCGGCCAATGAGCCGGTGCTTGACGTGGCTCCATGCGCCGCGCTCGTTCGTGAGTCGTGCGTGAAGTTCTGATATACTGCGGCTTCTAGCTCCGCGCGCGTCCTATATACATCGAGCCCGCTATAATTGGCGACTGCGCGGTTCGTACCGTGCACGTGCATAGATAACTTAATATCTTGGCACGCTCGGTGGACAACGAGCTCACCTGTGTCCGCCCGGCGATGATACTGAGAGTCTTATCGATAACGCTGGCGTAAGAGAGGAATTTTGTTGTTAGCGGTGTGGGGCGAGGGGAAAGTTTCTTGGGGTGATTTGAGGAGTTGGATTGCGAAGATTAAGATGGTTTTGGGGGGAAAAAGATTTTCCCTTGTGAAAAAAACAGAATTTTTATAGGAGGTGTTGGGGGATATGTGAGGTTATTGAGTGGCTTCATGATTTCCATGATTTTCTTTTAGTTCAATGATTTATTCAATGAATAAATCAGTGTTCTTTCAGATATACAGTATATTCGAGTGAAATATATTGAAAATATCCAGATCTTCCCTTGTAAAGAAAAAAAGAAATTTTCATAGCAAGTATTGGGTAATTAATATAAGCGATTATTGAGGGATTTGATGATTTCGATGATTTTCTTTCAGTTTAATGATTTTTTAAATTAATAAATCAGTATTCTTTTATTTATACAGTATATTCCAGTGAAATATATTGATAATTATAGTCCATATTTTTAAAAGTTGAGAACATAAGTAGAATAAGTTGATGATTAGGCTATCAATAAAATTGATGATTTATTTAATGAATGGATCAGTGTTTTTTTATATTTACAGTATATTTCAGTGAAATATAGTGATTACAATTGTCGAGATCTTCCCTTGTGAAAAAAAAGAAATGTATGTTGCGAGTATTGGGAGTTATTAGAGACTATTGAGTGGTTTCATGATTTCAATGATTTTATTTCAGTTCGATGATTTTTTCAATGAATAAATCAGTGATCTTATAGGAATACAGTATATTCGAGTGAAATATATTGATAATAATTGTCTATATTTTTAATAGTTGAGAACATAAGTAGAATAAATCAATGATTGGAATATCAGTGAAATCGACGATTTATTTAATTAATTGATAAATCAGTGTTTATTCATATTTACAGTATACTTCAGTAAAATATACTGATGAAAATTGTCTAGATCTTCCCTTGTAAAAAAAAGGAATTTTTATAACAAGTATTGGGGGATATAAAAGATTATGAAGTGGTTCGATGATTTCAATGATTTTCTTTCAGTTTGATGATTTATCCAATGGATAAATCAGTGATCTTCCAGAAATACAGTATATTCGAGTGATATATATTGATAATAAATTTCCTTGTGAAAAAAAAGAAAGTTTTTATAGCAAGTATTGGAGGGTATAAGAGATTATTGAGCGGTTTCATGATTTCAATGATTTTATATTAGTTTGATGATTTATTCAACAAAGAAATCAGTGTTATTTCAGATATACAGTATATTCGAGTAAAATATGTATATTGATAATAGTGATTGTCCATATTTTTAATGATTGAGACCATGAGTAGAATAAATTAATGATTAGACTACCAGTGAAATTGATGATTTATCCAATGAATGAATCAGTGTTTTTTCATATATACAGTATATTCGAGTGAAACATATTGATAGTAATTGTCTGTATTTTTGATAGTTGAGAACATAAGTAGAATGAATCAATGATTAGACTATCAGTAAAATCGATGATTAATTCAATGAATAAATCAGTGTTCTTTCATATTTACAGTATATTTGAGTGAAATATATTGATTATAATTGTCTAGATCTTCCTTTGTGAAAAAAAATTTTTTGTATAGCAAGTATTAGGAGATATAGGAGATTATTGAGTGACTTTATGATTTCAATGTTTTTCTTTCAGTTCAATGAGTTATTCAATGAAGAAATCAGAGTTCTTTCATCTATACAGTATACGCAAGTGAAATATGTTGATAATAGTTGTCCATATCTTCACTTGTGGAAAAAATTTTTTTTTTTCATAGCAAGTGTTAGGGGATATGAGAGATTATTGAGTGATTTGATGATTTTAATGATATTCTTTCAGTTTGATATTGTTTATATTATACGATTATTATATATTTGGATATCATTCTAACATAACTTTCTTAGAAAAAAATGCAAAAATCCTGCAAATATCGTACTATAATATGAGTAAAATTCAATGTCACCTACGCACAAAACAAAAGAATGTGCTTCATCACCAAAAAAACATGCTCAAAGAAAACTCCAATGTCAAATCCCACAATCAGCGATCATCATATAACTTTCGATTCTAAAAAACACCAAGTTGAAATCGTTTTTTGATATTGCCTCATAGTCCCTGAAATCTCCCACCTCCCCCCGCCCTCCGCATTACTCCCCTCGGCGATTTTCCATGCTGAGATAAAAAAACAGCATAAAAGCCGCTCGAAGAGCCGGCGCGTTTATATTTCCGTCAAGCTCGCGCGCTTATCAAGCCTTCCAAGGCATTAGAGCGAATTAATCGCGATCCGTCCTCCCCGGCGGCTCGAATAAGTACGTGCGCGCCGGCAATGACTCGGTGTTAGCGCAACCGTTCAACAGCGGAATTGTTCCAAGTCGCATTTTTCACCGAAATCACTTTTTCAACCTCCAAAAATCCTTTAAACAAAGAAAGAAATAAGGAATAATAAGGGGGAAACTTGTATGTTGAAGCATGTTGTTTTTTGCTGATGAGTTTTCAAAAACAATATACTTGAACACAAAAAACAATAAATTATTGATATTTTTCACTCATGGACTGACTATTGATCTATTCTACTGATGAACTCTTTATTGAAGTATTCCACTGATCAACTTGTCATTGTCAGTACATGTTGATTTTCCAAGTTATTTATATACATCACTAGAAAAATTGTCATTGATCTATTCTACTAATTCATTTATTGACGAAAAACTACCCTGGTTGACTATTTATCGACCTATTTCACTGATCAACTTTTTATCAGTCTACTAAAAGTAAGTTGTTAAAAATTATTGATATTGTTTACTGATAGGCTAATCATTGATCTATTTTACTAATTAACTCTTTATTAGAGCATTTCACTGTCTGACTATTTATTGAAGTACTCTACTGATCAACTTGTCATTTTCAGTACACATTGATTTTACAAGTTATTTATATATGCATCACTGAAAAGTGTATCATTAATTTATTCTACTGACTTACTCATTTACGAAAAAACACACTGATTGATTATTTATTGATTTATTAATTAACTGAATCATCAAACTGAAAGAAAATCATTGAAACCACTCAATAATATCTTATATCACCTAATACTTACTAAAAAAATTTCTTTTTTTTAACAAGGGGAGATGTGGACAATTATATAATTTTATTCATAAATTTATCAATAAAACTTGACAGAATAATTTTTTTTACAGCAGTAGATTATTTTTTTATTGCCCCAACAAATATTTTTTTCTATGCAGCTAAAATTGAACTTTCCTCATATTGAAGTAAAATATTTGCACATTTTTGAAATTTTTTTCTTAGAAAACAAAGTTTAAATAATATTGTGGAATATCATGTATTTGAAATTAAAAATCGGTAATATTTTCTATTTTTTATAAATATTGGCAATACATTTTATAATGACTGTGCTCAAATCATAAAAAAATAAGCTAGTGTTGCGAAAAAATTCGTTTTCAAGTTGTGTTGAAATAGCTAATTTTTCTGCTAATACAACAAAATTTTTTTCCGTGTAGTTAAAATTACAGTATCCTTATATTAAAGTATGATATTCTCACATATTTGAACTTTTTATCCAAAAAAATGAGGTTCAAATAATATCATAAATAACCCCGATTTTCAACAAATAAATTGTCTATATTTTCGATTTTAATAGACATTAACAAACTGCGAAATAATTTTTCTCTGGCAACAAAAAAATATACTACTGCTGCAAAAAGATTCTTTTTATCAAGTTGTGTTGAAACAATTTTTCTGTTGCTACAGCAAATCCTTATTTTCCGTGTAGCTAAAATTCAAAAATTCTAAATATAAAGTACGATAATCTGACATTTTTGAATTTTTTATCTAAAAAAGTGAGGTTCAAATAATATCGTAACTGATCTTGTATTTACAACAAATAAATTATACCTATATTCTCAATTCTAGTACACATCAACAAATTAATTGCAAAGTTATTTTACTCTGGCAAAAAAAAATCTTTTTTTATCAACTTCCACTGCAACAGCAAATTTTTTTGATCTTTTTGATTTTCAAGAAAGAATTCTAAGGAATTAATTTTAGAGGATCAATTTGGCATCAATTTCCGAGACAGAAATTTATAGAATCAAAATGAAGGAAACCAATTTCAGAAAATCAATTTTGAAAAAAGAATTTTGAAGAGTCAGTTATCAAGAATCAAAATTGAGAGACTCAGTTTTAGAGATCAATTTTAGAGAATCAATTCGGAAAATAAATTTTTATGAAAGATTTTTAGATAGTTCATCTTAATGCATCAATTTCAGAGAATTGATTATCAAGAAAGAATTTGCGGAAATTAATTTTAGAAAATCAAAATTCAGAGAATCAATTATAAAGATCAATTTTAGAGAATCGAAATGAAGGAAATCAATTTGAGAGAATGAATTTTCATGAACGAATTTTAGATAATTCATCTTTCATCTTAGAGAATCAATTTTAGAGAATTTATTCGAAGAATAAATTCCTACATTTTCGAATTTTTCATTCAAAAAACTGAGGTTCAAATAATACCATAACTAATCCTATATTATACAACAAAAATTGCCTTTACTTTCAATTTTAATAGACATCAGCAACAAATTGCAAACTAACTTTACTCTCACACCAAAAAATCATCTTTTTCATCAACTCCCATTGCAAAAACCCATCTCCTTACTCCTCCAACAAACCCTTTTTTTTCTTCAAACTCAAACCTCTCGGAAACCAAGTGCGTTATGCGTAGCGGTACATGCATTGGAAAGTCTGTCGCACTAGGTCTACGGTACCAGCGCGACACAAATGCAATTTCGCGGGTATTTATTCATAGACACTTCCTGCTGGCCATTGTTCGGCGATGGGTATTTTTCCACAAGGACGCCCGGAGGAATAATCGCTGGCCGCGAGGCCCATATTATGTACGGCGACGAGGCTAAAGCGGTTTCAGGAGCCCGTGCCAGTCGCCGCGATATATGCTATATGATGCGAGCGACGTGTCGAGAGCGCACGCTATAAAAAGGGGGGAAGGGAGGGACGGGGTGGGAAGGGGGGTGGATAAAAATGCGCGAGACAAGGAGGTTCGCGAAGCGTAGCGACGCGTGCGTGCTTTTCGCGCCGCTGCACGCGCGGCGTGACTTTATCTCCGCTTCACTCGCGCGAGTCTACGGGGTGTCCTGAAGTTCCATCCAACCAATTGACTAATTTTCCAAAAGCGAAAAAAATATTGTGGAAATATTCACCTGAGTAGTCGATTTTATCGTTCTCCGAAGGAAAAAAATAAGAATCGCTACTTGTGACTTCGAATGTCCAAGATACTTCTTGAAGTGTCATTTTTTAAATTCTAAGGAATTTCAATGTGCCTTATTCGGAATTCGAAGACACTTTTCAATGTCCAAAACATTTTTTAAGGTGTTTCATGAAAATTTTAACCCTGCGAATCCAATTACCACACTATTTCCACGCTAAAGCGTGGAAACAGTGTGGTAATAGTGTGGTTAATTTTTTATACACTGAAAACGCTTAAAAGTGATAAAAAAAGCAATGTATATAAGTGAAATGTCGAAACATTAACATATGGTTACCTCAGTTACTTCAAAATTGTCACATTAGAATTTTGATACATAAAATTAATGCATTTTGAAGTAACTGAGGTAACCATATGTTAATGTTTCGACATTTCACTTATATACATTGCTTTTTTTATCACTTTTAAGCATTTTCAGTGTATACAAAATTAACCACACTATTACCACACTGTTTCCACACTTTAGCGTGGAAATAGTGTGGTAATTGGATTCGCAGGGTTAAAATTTTCATAAGACACCTTAAAAAATGTTTGTCATTCATGATCGATTGTCGAACATCGAACAATTGTCATTCATGATCGATTCCCACCTGCATTATCGACGATCACTCAAGTTGCCTCGAGCAGAATATTACTATACATATACTAGGAAATTTTCATAATTGCGTATAATCTTCAAGTATTATAATCTACAAAAAACTGAAATATTATTTTCATTCTGCACTGAGTTGTGTGGGTTAAGATTCAAATTTCCCGCCGGATTCAGTCATTTCGCCTGTTTTACCGACTAATTCCATCGTTTTTATTTTAAATAACTGTTGAATTAGCTATAAATATTTCTCCACGATCTTTCAAAGATATTTTTCTATTTTTTCTAGGTATAGAAATAACTTTTTTTCATACAAATAGATATTTTTGAAGCTTTTTCACATACTTTAGTGCACATCTTTTACACGATTAAAAAACCCATTTTTTCGAAAAAACGTGCTTTAACAATCGAAGAAATCATGTAAAAATTATTTTATTTTAAAACAATAAATTCCTAACTACTCAAAGAATAATAGCCATTTTTTTCCAATGAAATTTATCACACTATTACCACACTATAGTGTGGAAAGTGGATCACCAGGGAAGACACTTTCAAACGTCTAAGTCACTTCTTTGAGTGATAAATGCAACAATTTAGGACAATCGTCCAAGTGCCTATTTTGAAATGAAAAGACCTTAAAAAGTAACTTTTCCGGAATTCTCAGAAATTGTCAAGTGTAGAAGACACTTCTTAAACTGTCTTTTTCCAAGTTCCAAGATATTCAGAAATGCCCAAGACACTTCTTGAAATGCCTTATTTGAAATTCTAAAAAACTTTTATGTTTTTTATACCGAATTATGAGATTTTTTTCAATGTTCAAAACACTTTTGAAGGTGTTTCAAGAAAATTCTAAGACACTTTCAAACGTTCGACACACTAATTATGGAAGTGAAAAAACGATCGTTGTCAATAACTTGAACTAAATTCGAATCAAATATACCATTTTTCAAAAACCGAAAACACATTGATGATCATAACAAATATTTTTACTAAATAGTTTATAAAATACATAAATATCTATTATAAATCAAATTCAAGCTTCTTGTATCCTCCTGCCTATTAAAAACTCCATCAGTTTTTGTAATTCAAAACATCTCTGAAATATTTCTTTTAAAATAATTATACTCTCTATCTGAAATTTCTACACTCTTCCAGTCAAAATCATGATCCACTTTCAATCTGTGTTTAGATAAATATTTAAAGTAGAAGACGCAAATCTAATATTATTTCATGTTCATTTACTCTCGTTCTGTCTCACCAATGTAGCAGAAACTATAATTATTACATTAAACGGTAAAAACAACACATTTTTGTTTGATGATTTATCTCAATATCAGATTTATTAGAAATGTTTCGAAATTTCGTGGTATAATCTTTAATATGGGTAAAATCAGTTAATTTTTTCTATCAGAATGAACGTTTTTTGGTGTAAAACTGGTACAAAATTACAGAGATGAGCATTGATTAAATTTTAATAATTTTTGCATCGCCGAAAAACTGTCTGAATTTCGTTACAGAAGCGAGGAAATTTATTACATATTTTTTTTATATCTATTTTTCGGGATTAGAGTAAATAATTCTTGAGTATACCATTTTTACGCCTAAATTACAGAAAAATACTCTATAGTACAATTTTTTTTAACAGGATATTTTTTGGATTAATTAGGCCCTACACTACAAAGTAAATTATTGTTTCGTTTTTTACTGTCGATGTTCATGAGTGAACAAATAATCAGTCTTTGCCAGTCAATATTTCGATATTTTGAATTCGGGTATAAATATTCTTTTTTTCTGAAAATAAAAAAATACAATAATACAAAAAAATTATGCAAATACATATAAGTGGATTATATTTACTTATAAAATTAATCATAAATGATAGAAATGGGTAAAAAATTTTTAATTTTCACATGTATATATTCTAAAGACAACAAAAAGCTTCATGTCAAAAATTCTCATTTATTTTACTCAAAAATAACAACGATTTCGGCCTTAGAAGAATTTTTTCTCAAATATGATTATAGTTATGGATGTGTGATAAGGATAACGTAGGAAATAAAAAAAATGAAAAAATTCAAATAAAAATGCTTGTAGAAATAATCAGAATAAAAAAAAATACTAGAAAACGCCGCGAAACCACATGGATAGGTACTGAAAAAAAAAAAAAAATAAAAGAAATCCACAAATTCCTAAAGTTTATATAGATGTTTTCTAAGAGATAAATAAAATTCAGGAAATCCTCTTGAAATTTTAATTGTAGATCGTTAATTTCTAAAAACTTATAAAGTAATTTACGAAAATACTAGAAAATTCTTCAAAATTTTTCAAATACTAAAAAAGTGATAGAAAGACCATCAATCTTTTCATACTCAATATTTACTTAGGAATTTATTGAACCTTTAACCCCAAAACATATAGTTCTGAGAATATATACAAGTTTCGAAAATATAGCAATAAGTTAATAATTATCCGAAATCCGAAGAATACGCAGAATTTCAAGTGACGTTCCTAAATTTCGTTAACTGCATTGATCATTATGTTTCTTCGAGAAGTGCTCAATAGTTTTTTCAAATTTTTGCGCGAACCTAAAAAAATTTATCCAGTACTCAAAACTTGCGAAAAATCTTTGTAATTTTGACTTCTCCTTTTAAAAAACTCATTTAATTTGTAGTTAAATGTTTCAAAACTCATCCGATTACAAAATTTACTCTCTCAGTTTGAATTTTTCGAATTTTACTAATTCACAAAGCGAAAAAGACATTACAAGCATATATGTAGTTAAATTTTAGTGAAATTAGAAATTTTCGCTATTTAATAGTCTTTTACAACAGATTACATGTAAAAATATTGGAAATATTAAATTATTTTATATAAGTCAGTATTTTAAGTAAAAAAAATTAAATCTGTCAAAAAAGAATACTTAGTTTTTTTAAGACAACTATTTCAATAGTCACTGGTAGAATTATACAAAATATTATCTAATAAGGCTTATTTAAAATTATGGAACTATTTGAACTACCCAATTTTCAACTGATTACAACTAAAAGAGTAGAAATTAACGTTAAAAAATTTTTTTTCGCAATGAACCGAAAACTATTGCAAATATTTTGCAAAAATTCCTCGAGTCACCCAGTATATAAGTATCACGCGTTGGTTTTTTATTTCTTGTTGGCTCTCCTCGCGGCACGGCTCTCACGAGCGGGACAAAATAGCCGTCGCCTTCTGCCCCCCCCCCGCACCCGCCCGACCACCTCCTTTTAGCGTGTTGTCGCCGCCGATGGCTTCTTTCGCTCTATCTCTCTTCATTCCTCTTTTTCTACCTTTCTCTACCTTTCAATCTGCAACTACCGTGCGGATCCCGCGAATTTTTTTTTCTTTTTTTTTTTAATGAAAATTGTTCCTTTTTTTTATCATCAATTGTCGCTCGCTAATTGATGAAATGGAAAATGATTAGGTACGAGGTTTATTATTATGATATTATTACGATATTGATTCACGGTCATTTTCCCGAAATGCCATTATTCCGAACGTATTATTTCCCAAACGACAATTTTCCAGAAAGTATTATTTTCCAAATTTTGGTTAGAATGTAACTTTTATTTCAATTGTATAGTACATTTATGAATTTCATAAGAAGAGTATTCAATCATAAAAGTCATGGTAAAAATTTCATAAGAAGAGTCTTTTTGAAATAAAGTGACAAATTTATAGAAATTGCTTGAGTAATTTAGCATATTGACGCCTTGGAAACTCTATAGGCCAGATATCCGCGATTCTTCAGTTAGCTTTTTCGATTCTTCGACTTTTGGATCAATGAGAGATCGCAGCAATGCTGCACGCTCTGACCTCGTTTTCTTGGGAACCTCGTGATTCGAAGCTCAGCTTTTTTTTCACGTCGCCATTGTTTTCGGGTCTTGAATTTTTTTCCCTTTTTCTTCATCTCCGACATTTTAGTCGATTCACATGACTCGTTCACACTTTCGAGCTTCAAGATTTCGAGAAGTTAGATTTCTTGAAAAATGTACGAAAATTGACTGGAAAAAGTTTATTACTGGGATTTTGAAAAAAAATCTTTTTGGTGTTGTTTTGTAAAATGTGTTTTTACAGTGAGAAGTCAGACTAATTAATAATTAAAAATAATTATACTAATTTTATCATTGAAAACATTGTTTATTAAGACATTGTCAAGAATTCATTTTTTTACGTTTGATATTTAAATTAAAAAGTAAAGAGTAAAAATTGTAGAAAAATATTTTCGAAGTGATTTTTCAGATTTATAGCTTACTGAAAAACTGAGGAAAATTGAGGAAAAATTGATAAAAACATGAATAATCTTTTAGTCTTTCAAATTTCCAGAAATGTGGTTCTTGCAGTGAAATTAGTGGTTTATTAAGACGGTAAAACTAGTTCATAATTAATAATAATTTTAAATTTAAAATTGATTGTATCAAACTAAATTAAATTATATTGAATAAATGAAATCAAATGAATTATTTCGATTAACATAACGAAACCTTTCTTAATTTATCAAAGAAATAAATAATTTATTTTTGAAATATTTTTAAAGAATAATTAGGAACTATTGTACTAGTTTTATTATTAACAATTGTTTAATAATAATTTATGAAGAATCTATATTTATCATCTTTTTATTTAAGTTTGCTCCTCCATATTAAATTCAAATCGAACGTCCTTGAGTAAAAATTAGAATTAAATATTTTCAAAGTGATTTTATAGATTTAAACCTTATTGAAAAATTCAGGAAAATATAGGAAAAATCGAGAAAAACATGGAATATGTTTCAATCATTTTAAATTTGTAGAAATTCGGTTCTTGCAGTGAAACTAGAGGTTTCTTAAGAGAGTAAAACTAGTTTCCTAATTAAGAATAATTATGAATAATTATTTCACTGCATCAAAAGTCACTATATTATATGAATTCATTCAAAATAAATGAATAATAAATCGAATAATAATATCAAAAATATTTAGGAATAATTCTACTAGTTTCATCATAGACGAAATTGTTTTTAAAAAAATCATGAATAATTTATATTTATCCCTTTGACATTCAAGTTTGCTCCTACAGATAAAATTTAATTTCAACATCCTCGAACAAAAATTGTGAAAAAATATTGTCAAAGTGATTTTTTAGTGTGAAACTTACTAAAAAATTGATGAAATTTGAAGAAAATCAAGGGAAAACTGTGAATAACATGGAAAATCTTCAAGTTATTTGAAATTCGTAGAAATTGTAGAAATCAGTGGTTTCTTGAAAGCGTAAAATCTCGCGATTTCGGTAGCCTAACTACGGAGGCGGTGCGTCTAATAAAAAAGTGCCGCGATAAGGCCGAAAGCGCAATTTCATTCCTTTCGTAATTGACCAGCGGTCAAGACTTTATTGGCAACGCTTGTCAAGACACTTTCTTTTTTTGCACGCGGCAGCCTCGTAAATTTCGACACGAAAAGGCGCCGCGCTAGATCACGGCACGTGCATAGGATGCTTACTATATATTTTCACATGTTCATTCATCGCTCTTAATTTGTGTATGGAAACATCAAACAACTCCAGATGCAACGAAAACAGCCATTTTCTTGAAATCACAAAAAGTTCTTTAAAGGAAAATTAAATTTGTTAGTAGATTATTTTGGATTTACAGGAATATTTATTGTCGGTGTCACTATTTCGAAAAAGTTTGATTTATATTATAAATTTTTTTAAGTTACTTTATGATTAAATAAGAAGTGAAATTCGGTTACTTATTGCAAAAAAATTTTATGAAAGAAGATAAGAAGAAATAAACAAAATGAATATAATCTGTAATTATTTATTCAAAGGTGTTTTGAGTGGTAAATCATATTTTTTCTTTTTAATTTTAAAATTGAAAAATCTCTAAATATAATTTTTATTATTGAAATATTCATGATGAGTAAAATATTTTATCGAAGATTTGTATAATTTATTCATATACACATTTGCATGTCAACCCCTCCCCCTCCCCCGCCCCTTCCCTTTTAAAGTTTTTCCTTGATGTTCACGCCGAAACTAAAATTCTCCACAAAACCCCAATCACTAAAAAAGAACGACAATCCATCGAATTTCACACCTGGACAAATTTCGATTGCATCGACAAAGATTCTTTTATTTTTCTCTGCATTCTAAAATCTGTATATCGATAATTCCTGCGATATCATTGATTCCGCTTGGATTATTTGCGATTGCGTTTTATCTGGCCTCCGATTTGCGCGACAACACCTGGCAAATAAAAATCGACGCCTTGGTTGCGTGAAAAAAAAAAAAATGTTTCCGACGTGTCCGGAATAAATGCATGGCCCCCGAGGAGCTTCGATAAATACGAGGGAATTTCATAAATATTAAAGCCGAAAAATTGCGGAGCGTCGTGTGCACGTAGCCGCTCGTGGCTTTATACTTTGATAAGCCGAAATCGATATAGAGCGAAGATAAGAAGCGTGCGCGTGCACTTAGCGCACCGAGCGATAAAAAAAAGGAATAAAAAAGAGTTGCGAAGGCGAGCGATCGAATGTCGAAAGATATCGCGACTTTTTGTGCGTGTCTTCGGGGACGATTTTTGATTGGAAATATGGGAGTTTCAATGATTTTTTGGAGATTGAGAGGAATTCGGATTGAATTTTCTGCATTTTCCCTGGTTGAAAATGAAATGTTGGAAAATTCATACAATTTTGATTTATTGCAAAATTTTACAAAATTCACATTATTTTGATTTAATATAAGAACTCAACCTTAAAATAATCTCACATTTAAACCTTCTCAAACAATAAGTATAAATATAAAAAATCTCAAAATATAAGTAATTGATAATTTATTATTCATTCAAATAAACAGACAAACATGTACAAGTAAACATTTAAACTCCCACTATTTATTCAAATTTTTTTATTCTCTCACTTCAGGTACTATCAACTTTAATGGCGGTATAAATAGGTCATAAAAACAGGTCATGATATATCGTGCGAAATTTCGAATACCATAACAGAACAGAGGATTCTCGCGTTGAGGCATTCGCATGTAGCGGATTCGCGTTTCTAGACGCGACGCAAATTTCTATAATTACGTGCGCGAGGAATTAGATAGTGCGGAGCATTTCTATTCGCTCATGCTCGCTAATAGAGTAGAAAATGCGGCTTTCGAGGCACCTAAATTTTGCATTTACGTAACTCAGGCACACGAGGCCTTTTTATCTGGTCCAGCATTATTTTATCGAGAAAAAAGACAGGATATCCTGCCCGAGTTCGAGATAAGCCTTGTTTACTTTTGACATGTTGTTTGTTGCGTTATTGTGCGTTTCCGCAGTTTTCCGAAAATTGCGAACTTTGTGGAAAATCACCTGTAAAATTGAAAAGGAACCTATTTTCCGAAGATTTTCCGAATCTGATTTCCCTACTAACAAATTTTGAGTAATTTTTATTCTAAAAACAGTTATTCCTGGAAAAGTTTCTCTAATCTCATTTTCTTAATTAGATTTTCCTTATTACATTTTCCTGGCAATAATTTTTTCTGAAAAAATAACAACTAATTTTGTTTTCCAAATAAACTCGTTACAATTAATTATTTTATTACATTTCAAGAAATATTTCGTGGACTAAGTTGCTTTGCAAAACTTATAAGAAAGTTTATTTTCAGTTTCGACCCTTTTTTTTAATTCTGCGCGTTTTTTTAATACTGTTTCAAACATATTTTTTGCTAGCGAGTTTCCTCGCCGAAACTATAAATTCAAGTTTCCCGCGCTGCGAGATAGTTCGGCTGAACGCCGCTAGAGGCTCCGCGACAAGCCGCTTCTCGCATTCAAAATTTAATGAAGAGAGGTTATCACATCCAGGAAAAGGTCTCGAGTTTATCGATTTTCCACAGAAAGGACCGTGTACCGTACTGTACGAATGGAAAATCGGCCTTTCCCAGTGTTCTCCTGTGGTAATATTTATTCAAATACCCCGTGCAGTATGAACCTTTTCAAGTTCGTTATTATTGATTATGTTTGTGTTATGTTCCCAAATATGATTTCCATAAATTGTTTCAATCTCGAAATGAAAACCTGTCTACATTTTCGAAACAGCCAGTGATGTATTCGAAGTTACACCAGTTGCGTTACAAGACAAAGCCGAGGCGTACGATTCTAGAATATCTAGAGTTTCTCATTAAATATCACATTCGTGCTTGGCTAATAATTCACAATTACTGTCGGATATTTAAATGGCACATTGTGATAACGTCCACATCAAATTTTATATACTGAATTACTATGAATCCACGTACTACATTGTGTTTATGTTATGTTCGTTATCTTTGTAATAACTTGACAAATCCCATATATATTTTGACTCCTTCATTATTTTTCTCATGAAATTATTACTCACAACTGCCAATCCCTCCCTCCCCCCGTGTATTCCAATACACAAAATTAACGATTCTTCCAAAAGAAGTAGAAGATTTTGGAAAAAGTTGAAATTTCTAGAATAAATGAATGTTTATTGACTTGTGATCGATGAATGCAAAATATTATCGCAAATATTCAAACCGAAACGTCTTTTTATTGTTAAAAATTCGATGACTGCATCGTAAGAATAGCGAATTTTCAGAAATTTATTTCATTAACTATAAATTATTAAAATCTGTGTTAAAATATTTTAAGAAACAATTTTTTGAAATTTCATCCTCATCACTATTAAACCATGGAAACTTCAATAACTCCTAAAATTCTATCTGACTGAAATTGAGATATGAAACAAAAACTTGACAAATTCAATTGAGTCTTAAAATTTGAGATTTCTAGTGAAGATTATGAAAGATGAGAGGAAGATAGAAAATAAAATAAGAAAAATTCTATGTTGATAAAACTATGACTAAGAAAACTAATTTTAGCAAAAACCAAGGCTAAACTGTACCTCAAAAATACAAAAATACTGCAAGTAACAGAAATGGATTTTATTCTTGATAATTATACGGTTAATATTTTCTAAAACATCAATTGAAATATGCAAAGTCTATCGAACTTTAAATTTTATAGCATCAGATTCTAGAAATCTATAAAAACATGAAATATCTTGCAATAGTAAAAATACTAGAAATGCTGACAGTCTGTAAAAAAAGTAATTGAACGTTACTATAATTTTCTCAAAATCTGTAAAAATACTAAGAACCTATTTAACTACTAAGTCTACAACATCAGACTTGAGAAATCTATTTTCAAAATAATTACTTTCTTCTGTTTTGGAACTCAACATTCTGCTACTTGAAATCTATATTTGCTCAGTAATTACGGAATTTGTCGTCAGATGACCAATATAATTTACATCTTCATTAACGCAGGTCTTTCATTCTTTAAAAAAAATTTGTATAGTACCAACATTTTTGAATTTAACACTCTCATTTTACATCAGTTGAATTTGACCTATTTTACTAGCCAAAAAAATGACGTACCAATTCAAAAATTGAAAATATTATGTTGAATTTAAATTCCAATGCACTAAATATCACAAAAAATGTAGTAATTTATAAAAATACAGAAAATTGTTGTAAAATTCAGAAACCTTGAACCAATATGATAATCAATAAATAATACAACAACAAATAAACTAGAAGTGCAGAAAAGATATTAAATTTTCGTAGTTATACCTTCCTCGAATATTTAAAAAAAAAGTGAAATTTTTAATCCTGCAGCATGGAATTCATAACGTCTATTTAAAAATCTTTAAGGACAAAAAAAGTAGTTTTGATAGTTGTTTTAACTGAACAGAAACTTAAATCAACTGTTCGAAAATGGAAATCAACTACAGAAACAGTCATTTAAGTTCACTGTTTCACAAAGTTTAAAATTATGTATAGATAATATTGAAAAATAATATTGTTTTTATACTATATTTAAGGTATTATGAATAATAATACATGAAAAAACGCATTATTATAATTCCCAATCGAAGTGTACTTCATTCTTGATTTTAAAATCATGAACAATAATAGAGTAATATAATAAAAAATATCAACTTACCTCCAAAAGATCAAACATCTCAAACTTCTCTAAACAGTTAAAACATTGATCTATGTTTTGAATTTATAATCAAAAGATATAAATTCAATGTTCATTCCTAAATTAAAAAAATTGAAGTAGACATTTAGATAAAAAAGTATTGAATATCGTAATAAGACCATTCGGTAGAATTTTTGACTAGTCCAAACTGAGGGAAGATGTTTGAGAAACTGCACGTGTATTTTGGCCCAGTGAGTAGAGAAACCCGTGCCTATATCGCACTCGCGAATATATAGTATGCGCGTGGGTAGCGCGCGTGCCGAGCGACGAGTAGCTCCTGCCCCCTCCGCCCCCGGGCCACCCGCCGCCTCCGCGTTCCTCTTTTTCTCTGACGCCTCGTCGCCGCCGCCGACCTCACCGAGCAACTTCTTCGCCCACCGCCCTCGCCTCGACCGCCCGCCGCATCAAGCTAAGCCAAGCGGCACGGACTTGCTTTTAGCTGCCTCGCTCTTTCTCTCTTTTCCTTCACTTTATCTCTTGCTCTTCTTCTTCTTCGTTCGTTTATTTTAAATCGTCGCGATCGACCGAAACGACCTGGCTGGATGTTTTAACAATTTTTTATTTTGTTTTCACAGTTCGAGTACCTCATGTGGGTGGAAAACGTATATCACGGCGAGTCGCGGTTTTCGCAAGGAGATTTTTTGGGGGGTTTTTGGAAATTTATTGGGTTGTGAGGGAGTGGGTGGTTTTTGATGAATTGGGGGCGGGGGGGAGGTTTGAGGGGAAATTTGGGAAGTTTTCGGGTTTCTGATAAGGAATGGAGATATCATTAGAGCTTGAAATTGAAACAGGAACTTGGTGAATTC
Source organism: Platygaster orseoliae (assembly GCA_030522825.1). NCBI lineage: Eukaryota > Metazoa > Arthropoda > Insecta > Hymenoptera > Platygastridae > Platygaster > Platygaster orseoliae. Next base: position 24,358 of record JAPYZL010105854.1, read on the forward strand.
TTGCTTAATCGTACGATGGTGAATACAGGGTGCGCCACCAAAATCCGGACAAATTCAACAAAAAATTCATTACAAATATTTGTCATGAATAAATTTATTAAAAAAAAAACCTTTTTACA
>JAPYZL010105895.1:0-12179 GCA_030522825.1 Platygaster orseoliae
GAAAAAACGTTATCACAAGTGTATAATGTCTGATGGGGATTACTTTGAAGGGGACAAAATAGATATTCATGAATAAATGAATAATTCTTGAAAAAACATGAAATTCGCGATACTTTTTGAACAAACCTCGTATGACATTATATTAAAGAGAATCCTTAATTTTTTTGAAACATTCAATATTTTTCCAATTAACAATTTCTTTATACAAACAATCGTAGTCCATGATTCTTCTTCTTAACAAATTCTGTTAAAGTCGAGGATATGTTGATTTCACTATTTAGTACAAAAGCGCCATAATCGAATCAACTCACAGCTAAGTGAAATCAATGTAAATCACAGGAGAAATCGAATAGGACTCTAATTTACCAATTATCAAATATAACAGAGCAGAAAAATAAAGAAAAAGGAACATTGTTTATTGGAAACTAGAGGTTTGTTTCTAGCGGAGAGGAAAAACCGGACTCTGGTGGAAATGGCACGGTGCATGACGCTACAGACCGGAATCTCAGGAGGATTTGGCCGAGGCCATTCTCACGGCAAACCACGTCCGAAACCGCTGCCCCTCAAGAAGACGAAGAAGATGGAGAAGTCGCATTTACAATTTGGACAGGAATAAAACCAGTCTTGAGCTATTTCCAAAGATTTGGAACAACAGCATTTGCACTGGACAAGGCAATTAGGAAAGGAAAATTCGACCCTAGGTGTAAGAAACGCATTTTCATCAGATACTCCACACAATCGAAAGCGTACCGACTGTGAGATCCAGAATCCAGGAAAATCATATGAAGCAGGGATGTCACATTCACTGGTCTCCATCAAGAGCAGAAAAATTTCACCGAATTCATCGTCGAAGAAATTTAGAAGAGAAAATCGGAAGTACATGTCAAGATCCCTCTCTACGATGAAAAGAAGAAAGAAAACTACGAAGAAAAGAAGAAAGAAAACTATGAAGAAAAGAAGAAAGAAAACTACGAAGAAAAGAAGAAAAAAAACTATGAAGAAAAGAAGAAAGAAAACTACGAAGAAAAGAAGAAAGAAAACTATGATGAAAAGAAGAAAGAAAACTATGAAGAAAAGAAGAAAGAAAACTACGAAGAAAAGAAGAAAGAAAACTGCGAAGAAGAGAAGAAAGAAAACTACGAAGAAAAGAAAATGGAAAATTGCGAAGCGAAGAAAATGGAAAACTACGAGAAAAAGAAGACAGAAAATTCTGAAGCGAACACGGAAGACACTGATGAATACTCCTCAGCAAAAGAAGAAAGCCCGAAAACTGTGAAGAAAGGCCCAGGGAGGCCAAAGATCGAGAGAACTGGAAAAAAAGAGAGACCGAAGAAAATTTTTTACGAAACCTCCTCAAGACAAAACATGGGTGACGAAAAGCATTTTGCGAATGTTGCGAAAAATTCAGATCCGCAGACAGCTAGTGGGGCGCTGCCTAGCCCTGAGGCAGATGAGTGGAAGGAGACGATGATCTAGGAGTTTGAAGCATTTCAGAAAAACGAAACGTGGAAAATCGTCAACCGTCCAGAGGGAAAGAAAGTTGTTGGGTCCAAATAGGTACTCCGGACAAAGCTCAACTCGGATGGAGAAGTTGAACGACGAAAGGCGAGGCTCGTCGCAAAAGGGTTCACTCAACGGCCAGGCACCGACTTCACCGAGACTTTCACACCAGTGGCAAGGATTGGCTCGATGCGTATTATGATGGCATTGGCTGCAAAACTGAAACTCGAAATCCACCAGCTCGATTTCGTTAGCGTCTATTTGAACGGGGACATCAAAGAGGAAATTTTTACGGAAGTCCCCAGTGAGCTCTTCGGAATCCTAAAAGTAGAAGAATATCAGAAATTTGTCGGTCGAAAAGCCTGCTTACTCAAAAAGGCCCTCTATGGTTTGAAACAGTCGGGCCGATAATGGTATAAGAGACTAGACGAGAAACTCAAAGAACTGGATTTGACACCACTGAGCTCGGACCCGTTTTTTTATATACATATAGAGGACAAAAACGTCGTGATCGTGGCTATATACGTGGACGACTTGATAGTGACCTCGAATGACGCGAAGAGACTCAACTACTTGAAACAGGAATTATCTAAATCATTTGACATGAAAGATTTGGGACCACTAAATTTTTGTCCCGGAAGTGAATTCAAGCAGAATAGACATGGGAGAATCACTGTGTCACAATAAAAATACATAAACGAAGTTCTCAGTCATTTTAAAATGGAGGATTGCAAGTAAGTGTCGACGCCATTAACCGCAGGAGAAAAATTGTCCAAGTCGATGTGCCCCAAGACCGAAGAAGAACGACAAAAGGCCGAGAAACTTCCCTATCAGAACCTCATCGGATCCCTTATGTACATTGCCGTATCGAATATGCCGGAAATCACTCACGCTGTCAGCATACTCAGCCAATACAACGCAAATTACGGCGTGCAATATTGGACAGCAGTAAAGCGTGTGCTTCGATACCTGAAAGGCACGAGAAAATTAGGATGTATTTTTCGGAAACATGAGGAAAATCTCATTGGATTCATCGATGCGGACTGGGGCGCCAACGACGATGATCGAAAATTATATACAGGATATGCATTTTATCTGGGTGATGCAGCTGTTAGTTGGGAGTCACGAAAACAGAGGACAGTTGCTATGTCCGGCATTGAGGCTGAGTACATGGCACTAGCCGACTCCGCGAAGAAAGCCATCCACTTGAGGCGATTTCTGCACGAGATCCCGGGAAAGCAGTACACGACAATCATCTACAACGACAACTTAGGGGCCGGTTAGTTGACCAGAAATCCTGTATTTCATAACCGTACCAAACATGTCGACATTCGGCACCATTTCGTTGCGTGGACAAGGACGAGATCGCGATTAAATACCTGCCCACCGAGGAAATGCCCGTCGCGGTGCTTACTGAGGCATTTTCATCTCAAAAACACGCGAATTGCATTAAGAAGCTAGGAGTAAACATCACGAAAAACAAAATTTGACTAGCTGTCGCCTGTCAACAACGAGCAGAACGGGCAGGCATACGCAAGCAGAGCGAAAGCAACAGGGCGGAAGAAGAGAAAAGAGCCAAGAACACCGGCGCGAACGCGAACGGCGCGAATATTCAAGTCAAGGGGAAGTTTTGGAAATCGACTTTCGAATTTCTGCGCCAGATCTAGCAGTGCCCCTCTCCCCTTTCTTGTGACCTAACCGTCTTGACGATATATATAGTGATAGTATTGTATTCAATAAAGACCAGTGTTTTGCTCGTACCGAATTCCCGCGTTATCATTGAGAATCGTCCACCCCCGGGTAGAATTACGACATATTGCAAACCTTAACAAAGTACAATTTAAAAAAAAAATTTTTTTTCCACAAATTTCTAATTGTTTTGCTTTTTTCCCTACAAATATATTCTGTGCATTTAAAAAAAACTCATGTTTAACCCTTATTGTGCACATTCCCAGTAAACATTCACGTCGTGATATCATGTACGCAGACACATGCTTCCGCATATGCGTGCCATCATGATATCATGGCATGACATGACGTCATAATGAAGTCATTATGAAATCACGACATGACATGTAGTCATCATGACCTCATATGATGTTCTGTCATGCTATGACCTCATGATGACATGCACATGCGGAAGCATATGTCTGCGTACATGATATCACGATCGTGAATGTTTACTGGGTTGGGTATAAGGTACCTCACCGCAGTTTCGCGCGCGTTTTTGAGATTCAAAAAATGTGTTCTGATATCTGTACTGCTACCTAATTTTAGTCAAGGAATGATACTTAAAGACAAAGTATACAGTTTTCCTTTCCTGACGTCAGTGCTTTTTTGTCAGTGGTTAGAAGTTGACCTCTCGGAATTTTGGGATACGGCATATCCCATCTCCACAGTACGTACAATTTCCTTATTAATGGTAACTGTTTACATGTTGAAGTTTTTTGTATCATGAGTGTGCGAATAGCGTAAATTGATAGCAAAAAAAACGTTATCTCGTTTTGTTCATAAATTAACATATTTTGAATGTACGTAGATGGCCCATAATTCAAGAAGTCGCCCAGTTGGGGGTCGATTGCGGATGGAGGACGACTTTTTGAGTCCTTAACTTTGGAGTTTTGAACTTTTGTAATTGTCTCAATTTTTCATAATTTTACTTTTTTTGTATTATAAAATTTTCACAAAACCCTCAATAAATAATAATTGAGAAAAAAAAACCACTCTTTTCCCGATACTATATCCTCTTATTTTCGACAAAAGCGCTTGACATCAAATAGCAAAATAAATATACTTTTTCAAACACTCATATAAACCAATGTATTGTTTTGAAAATATAGTATTAAAAGAAATGAATTCTATAAAGTTAGCAAGAAATATTAAACCATGAATTTTTTATTAATTTTTGAGTAGAAAAAATCAATTTTTTGGTTTTTTTTTAAGTTTCTTTTATTGTTGTATAACAATGTAAAATTATACTTTCAACCACTAGTTCTTATTCGCAAAGCTTTAAATTCGACCCTGATATCTTTTTAAATCGAAAGAACATGTTGTTTGTTTGTTATAAATGTTTAAAGTGACTGAGGTAGGACATACTCTATGTGCACAATACGTAATTTTTATGAAGTGTGCACAACAACGGTTAAAAAAAACTATTGTACATACTTTTAACCTAGTCACTTTTAACCTGGATGACTTTCTAGAGGAAGTCATCCAGGTAGTGGCTGACGTACTCCAAGCCATTATCTGAACGAACTTTCTCAATTCTTTCTCCAGTTTTGTTCTCGACCATTGCCTTAAATTCCTTGAATTTTTCAGGTACTTCACTCTTCTTTTTCATGAAATAAGCCTCACACCACTTGGACTTGTCGTCGATGAAGGTCACGAAGTAGCGTGATCCGGCCAGGCATTCGGTGCGCATGGGCCTGCAAACGTCGGTGTGGATGAGATCCAGGATTTTCTCTGACCTGGTTTTTGTCGACGTATATAGTCTCTGAGTCTGCTTCCCCTGGATGCACGTCTCACACACGGGGAGTTTTTCTTCGGCTTGGATGTGGATTCCATCCACTTTCTTTTTTCAGATCACGTCCCTCAGATCCCTTTCGTTGAGGTGACCAAATTTTTCATGCCATTCCTGTAGTGGTGACTCTGGGATTTGAGCTATTTTTCCCTCTTCGACTTTCTCCGCAGTTTCTGTTATGAAATACACGTCTCGAATTCTTTTTTCTGTCATAATGTCCGATAATGTCCTTCGTCGCAGTGTTGACTATGAATGCCTGATTTTTTCGGAAAATGACGTCGAAGCCACTGTCGATCATTTTTCCCACAGGTAAAAGGTTCGAGCGGAGTTCAGGTACGAACAGAGTTCTCTCGAGCCTGGCCGTTACCTCTTCGTTCGTGTTCAATTTCACAGTGTCACTTCCTCCAATTCTCGTCGAGTCACCGGTTGTTGCCAAATTCAGTACCTGAGATTCTGCTGTGTGAATTTCGTTGAACTTTTCTTTCGGTGCGCACATGTGTGACGACGCACCCGAGTTCAAACGCCACTGTTCGAAAGTTTCTAGGTGATTTTCATGGCAATTTCTACATGTTGCGTTGACTCTTCATTATTCTTGCTGCCAGTGAATTGTTTGTTTTTCTGGAAAAATTTTGACCGACAATCTCGAGCCTTGTGTCCCACTTTTCCACAGGTATGGCGTTTAAATTTGAATTTTTCAGGGTTTTCTTGGTTTCTTCTAAAATCTTGATTTGCTCTATTTCCACCCTCAAAAGATACGTGGCAAAGTGGCAAAGTGAGAAATACCTGGTTTTCTGTTGACAAACATAACGCCCTGCATTTTTCTTGCAATTATCTCATTTTCTGGCCTCGTATTCTTCCAACATCTTGACCTTTAAGTTTTCTGGAGTTGGCAGTATTTTTTGCGTCTCAATGGCGATTCTGAGGGATTCCTATTCCTCGGGAATGCTGTACAGGAGCAGGATTGTGAAAAGGTCGTCGACGATTTCGAGTTCCATCTCCTGGAGTTTGTCGATCACCTTGAAGAAATTCCGCATATTGTCACGCATGTCCTTCCCGATTTTCATTTTTAGTAAAATGAGCGTCGTTAGGAGTGTAGCTTTTCTAGCGGGCCCCGATGATTGGAAGACACTTTGAAGTTTTTCCCAAATTTCTTTCGAGGTTTCACAATTCTTTATTTGCCTCGGTTCAGACGGGCAGATCGCAGGATGAGATCCAATCTGACTTTCGCGTCATTCGATGTCTATTCATCGACAGCCTCGAGAAGTTCAGTGGGTTCCGGGGTCGCGCCTTTAACGTATTTCCACGAATAATTTCTAATCAGGAGCGCTTTGACCTGAATTTTCCATGTATCAAAATTGTCTTTTCCTAGGGGTTCGATTCTCTCACGTTCGCGTGACTCATTCTCGATTCCGGGTGTTTCTTTCCTTTCTTCTCTAGGTGGAAAAATAGCGTGATAGGTCAATCTAACCTCACTTTTGCAGACATGTATTGAACCTCTGAGTTAGTTTACACCCCTAGGTATTTTACGAAGTAATTTTTTACTATGTGGACGATTAGTGGACAGCTGTTTTTTTTAATCTGCCGCTTCATTTTCGACCGCCATTTTAACCGCGTTATTACGGCGTTTTAACGCCGTAACAAAACGGGGATCAATCAAAAACGCTATAAAATTTTTCCTGGCAGCCCTGTGCTCCTGTGCATAGGGCTGGTTCTTATTAGAGACCCCGGAATACAAAGTCTGACCGTTGGCCTTAGACATGGCTGCCGTTTTTCAGTGTGTATGTGTATAATGCGTATCGATGTGGATGCGTATGTGTATGCGAAAAGGAAAGGTATAACATACCTGTCCGTTTCTAACTTTCAGTGGCTAAATGAATTGAGCCCTAAACATGGCCGCGCCAATAGGAGCTCAGACGCAAATGGCCAGACTCATGGTACAACTAAAGAAGGTATGTTCTTCATGCGGACGCGTTTTGGTTCAGTTCGCGCATCGCTCCAGCCGACGTCATATTGATCAATTCCCGCCTCGAAATTCAAACATCGAAATGGAAAACTGTTCATAGTGCATATTTCGATCAATTAAAAAACTATTTCTCAAAAATGAATGTTATATATTAAAAGTTGTAAAGTAATTTTAGGAACTGCTCAGTATTTGCGTTGGAACTTATCATTTTATAAGGTAGGTTTGATGATACTTGGTTTAATTTTCACATGTAATTTGTGACTTGAATTCACACATTACGTGAATATTATTAATAATTTGCATATAATATAACATATTATTCATATTATGTAATATATGGTTTATAGTATAATATACAGGGTGTACCAAAATCCCTGTAACAAAAAAAAAACCCAATGTTCCTTTTTGAATTTCAAGTCGAAAAGTCCTCAGCCACTTTTTACAAAACTCAAAATTAAAAAAATTATTCAAGTTTGAAATTCAAACAATAAACGCGCTCTTACGAAGAGTGGGGATAAAAACTATGTACCAAAATTTACCTAAATTTTCTTCATACTTTTCCAAGTCGAAAAGTCTTTTACACTTTTTGCAAAACTTAAAATTAAAGAAGATATTCGAGCTAGAAGTTTTCACCAAGATTTCTCAGATTCCAAACTCGAATATTTTTTTTCATTTTGAATTTTGTGAATAGTTGCAAATGACTTTTCGACTCAAAAAAATATGAAGAAAATTTTTTTAAAGTTTGGTTCGTGGTTTTTATTCCCACTTGTCAAAAAAGCGCATTTAGTGTTAAAATTTCAAACTTGCATAACTTTTTTGATTTTGAGTTTTGTAAAAAATGTTAAAAGACTTTTTGATTCGAAATTGAAAAAGTAGTATTGGATTTCTTTGTGGTACGGGGATTTTGGCACACCCTGTATAATACATTTATTAATATTATATAATATCATATTCATTATTATAATATATTATCAAAAATTATTAATGAGTAGGGGAGACTAGGGCAAAATGCGCAGTTTTTGATAATATTAAATTTTTGAGGCAGCATAAGGGCTGAGAGAATCTGCAGATGGCACTATATTGTAGCCCACATATGTGGCTACAATTTAGCTTTAGGCAACTTTAGTTCTAGTTGAACCTTATGCCTCATATATTTAAAATAAATAACGATTTTCTGCGCATTTTGCCACACGCTGGGGTAAAATGCGCAACCTGTGGGGCAAAATGCGCAGTTCCGGAAATCATGATTTTCATGAAGTTGATTGCTGAGAAATTGTGGGAAACACAAAATCAATGATTTCATAAACAATTTCAAGAAAAGTTTTTTTGTTGAGAACAAAATTTGATTTAAAAAATTGTTATTTTTTAAGAACAAAAATTTGGAAGTAGCGATCGAGTGTCCCTCGAGCAACAGAAAAGTGTTTCGACGCGCAATTCGCAGACATTTTCTCGTGGACAGCCTTGCGCGTTTCGAATAATTTTCCACCATCAATACGCTCTGTTTTGCGAACATAAACAAGAACCATGATGAAAAAATTGCTTTAAAAAAAAAAAAAATTTAGAAAAAGTTCGTTATTTTACAAAAACTAAAAATAAAAGATCGTTAAACTTTCAAATTGGATTTAAAAAAAAAGGTGTTGAAAAAAAAAGGCTTTTTACAAGGTGGGGAACTTCAACTCTACCTACATCATATTGAAGTTTTGCTGTTCAAAAATGACACACCACCTTCTTTTGCTCATCATCCTCATCACATTTTTCAAGAAAATGTTTAAGGGCCCCAGGGAACTGCCCGGCCTCGATACGACCTTAGGTGTAGAAACAATTTGACGAAAAAAAGTAGAAAACAACAAAAAAGTGAAGGAAGTAGCGTAACATGACCAAATACAGCGAAACAATACAAAACAAGCACAGCGCATTTTGCCCCACGCAAAACTGCGCATTTTGCCCCATGGCTTCATTTCCGGCTTATAAACATGTGATTCGAAAACGAGTCAAAATTTCGCCAAACCGATGACGTTTTCGTTTTTTTCGCACCTGAATTACAACCATCAATTTTGATGAAAAAAATGACGCAAAAGTTAAAGTTTCCTTTTAGACAAATATTCACAACACACTGGCTAAAACAGACTTTGTTTTATAACCAAAAATGTAAACAAACAAATAAGACGCAATTACTGACGTTTGATACTCGACACTAGAGCCATATATGGAAAAAATTTCAAGTGTCCAGTGATTACCATTTTGATGGTAATGCAAATTGAATATTTTGTGAACTGCGCATTTTTCTCCAGTCTCCCCTATTTATTTTATGAGTATTCCAATTTATTACTTTTTTTAAGCCACCGTATGAAAAATGTATAACCGTCCGAAAATTAATTAGTATAATAATGAATTTCAATAGGAAATTTTTAAATGTTACAATTATAAAATTTACAATTAATGAGATTATTTAAAAAAATTTACTTTTCGATATTACAGTTTGAATTACTCAAATATAATGAAAAAATTGTCAAGATTTTGACTGTTATCGATTATTATGTAATTGGCTTTTTAATGATTGAAAAAAAAGTCTCTTTTATGAATATGTAACAAATATTTATTTCTTAAACATTAAAAACTTTTTTTTTGGAAACTTTTTCAAGTTTCTTGCCTTGTTTTAGTACACATGTCTCCTTTTTAAATTTGATTCGGTCCATATTTTGCGGAAATGTTCATCCTATGGGAACCGATAATAACTTATATCACTTGGGCCATTTTTAAAACGATTTTTGCAACTCTTTACAGAGCAGTTGGGTATTTTTTAGAGCGATATTATTAAGAATTATAAGACGTGCGCGCAATCGAATGTTAATAAACAACCAATATGGCGGCGGCTGAGGCCAGAGAGCGAGAGAGATAAATTGTGCGAGAGAGTGAGACGATGCGCAAGAACATACCTTCTTTAATTGTACTATGGCCAGACTCTGTATTTCAGAACATTCCACTGTCTCCAGTTCTTATCATTCAAAAACAACAAAACTGACAAAACATGTCACCCAAGTTTTCAAATTTCAACGATCGAAGACGTTTTGGCCCAACATCGAACGAGAATGGATTCAATAAAAGTACATATATATTCGGCATTTTTCCGTTCTTTGTTTCCTTGTCAATGTTGTGAAAGTTGTTCTTGCATCGGCACTAAGTTGCTTAGTTGTTGTGTGAAAAGTAACTGTTCAATTGTTTTTTTTTCTTTATTGACGCCGTTTGCATTTGTTGCAATGTTTAAATCCATGTTTTTCTATCGTCGGCCAATGACTCGTGGTTGCCGGAAAGTGGTTTAACCTCAAAATTGTGAAAAAACAATGGTCAGGGAAAAACCGACAAAATCGTTAAATTACTTGTTTCTCATAAATTTGAAGTGACTCCGTTTAATTTGAAAGAATATTTTACAGTGCTATTGAAGGATTATGCAGTCATTCAAAATCTCTGTTATTTTTCTTTTCAAGTTGATTTCTTGTTTTTTAGTAGATAAATATGCGTATATTAATTATCAAAATTTGGTCTAGACAATCAAATTTTTAAGAAAATTTTGAGTCTTGATCATTTTTTGAGTTAATGGTTGGTATCGTTTTAAATTTTTCACGGGTAACAAAAATACTTTTTTTTTTTTTAATGATTATTTAAAAGAAATAATCGTTTTCAGAATTCCTTAACTATGTTTCTGAATACTTTTAAAATTTTTATTCGCTATTGATAATCTAATTGTTGGAAAAGATGTTCATAAAGTTTATAACGTGTGTAGATCACACGAAAATTTTTTCCTGAGATTTAACAAATATAATATGAAAACTTAAAAAAACAAATTCGACAAAGCCCCTAACACGGAATTTTATAAACATGTTTATACACTAGTGATTTTAATTCTTTTACCAAAAGGGCTAAATTCTTATAAAAATTAGAAATTTATCAAAAGAATTCTGTTTAAGCGATCGAGAGCAAAAGACAAACTAGTAAGAGACAGATAAAATGGCAACTGCTCATTTCTTATTATGTTGACCTTGGGTCGACCTTTATTCAAATAAGGAAAAAACTTTTCATAAAAACTAACTTTTCTATGACTTTTCTCTGACTTTTCTTTGATCAGTCTAGGATCGCGTCTAAATGTATTTTTTTTCGTCGAGACGAGAAAAAACAGATGTTTATGCATTTTGACGTAATCATCGATAGTTATTATTGTTAAATATTGTATAACGAGTGTTTCCAATTTTTGGAAACTCTCTAAGGTCAGAGAGGGGGTGGTCAATGAGAAGGCCCCTCCTTATTGTAGATATCAGTTTATTTTTAACAATTCGTTCCCAGCAATTCATACAACTCAAATCATCCCTCGTATCCTATTTTTCCCTATGTGGAGCCAAAAAGTTCCTTGTAGGTAGGAGGTGGCCCTATGTCGGCTCCGGGGCGCAAAAGGGGTGGGAGACTTGGTTCTTCAACCTCTTCCAAGAGGCGGGCCTCTGTGGTTGGCGACGAAAACGGGGAAGAAAGCCTCTCTGGTAGGACCCGCTGAGGTAGACGAGTTCTCTCGGAGTTTCTGAAAGACGAGTCCTCTCGGGGAGAATCTTGAGTCAGATCTATGGTAGGGGAACACTTTTTCCACTCTACTTTTTCCACTACTTTTCTTCTACAGCCCATTTCCTCCACCACCGTTTTCTCCACACCCTAAAATTTTCATAGCTATTTTTTCCACACCTCTTTTTATCACTGCTACTTCTTTCCACCACCCTGTTTCTCCACGACCCTTTCCTCTTCTGCCCTTTTCTATTAATTATTTTCTCCACTACTCTTTCTACTACTGCTTTCTGAGCATTCACTGTCAATTACAAAGGATTTTATTAAATTATAAAGGATTATATAAAGGATTTTATGAAGGATTTTTATAAAAAAAGGATTTCATTGTTGTTTCGAAAGATAACATTGAAATTTCTGAGTATCTGAAACTGGATGTGTTGTCCAATTGCTTTCAAATATTCGGCAATTTCGTGAGCTTCTTTTTTGCTTTAATAGGTCTTCACAAGGTTGTACAGCCTCTCTTCAATTTTCTTTCGGGCCAAATTTTCGAGGGTTTTAACCTTCCGACCAAGCTCCAACTCGCGAAACATCGTCTCTGTGTCTGCCTGTTCTTTTTGCAGTTCTTTCAGGAACGCATACATGCTGGGGTGA
>JAPYZL010105901.1:0-13133 GCA_030522825.1 Platygaster orseoliae
TAAGCCTTCAAATCAACGAATGCACTTTTCGAAAGAGTGTTTCCAAACTAACGATAAAATTGGTTTTTCGTAGTTTTTAATTAAAACGATTATCATACAAAAGCGGGTTGTCGAGGCTTTTTGTATATTTTTTTTGTCAACTTTTAGTGAAGCGTATTCCATCTATTGTATTTGTAAATGTGCTATTTATTATATTGCGTTTCTTTCACAATATCGAAAATGTAAATATGAAATCGAGTATAACGGTAACCTTTCCCCTTTCATCTCATTATAATTTTGTATGTATGCCAAAAAAGTCAGATTAGAAAACTTATCACGGTGTAACCGACGATTTTATAGCATTATTTTTTGTTGCGCTATGTTTTTCAATATTAATCAAGGTACAAGGTTATACATGCCGTACCTGAAAGTTGCAAGAAGAAAACAAAATTTTAACGAAATTTTTTGTACTGTACTACCCGACAACCTTTTGTTTACTTTTTTGAAGTTTTTTTAATGGGTACAAAGTCTCCATGATATTTTAGAAATTCAAATCTCGCTGACCAAATTACTGCAAAAATTGAAGAAATTGCCTGCCAGATTCTGACCAATAGCAAGTTGGTCAACGCTTTAACTTTTACAGAATCGGAGTTTTTCGGTCTTAAAACTGGAAAACCAATATTGCAAGTTTTCACTGTCGACATGTTTACTCCGAGAACCATGCAAAAAACTTGCTTTTTGAACATATCATATTTAAAAAGGTAGAAAAATAATCTATGAGATTGAATGAAATTGAATTGGCCCCTTTTTTTTATAAAAAATTCTTCATAACATTGAAAAGACCGAAATAAATAGTAGCTGAAAGAAAAATTCCTTTCATTTTAGGCTAAGGATGTCCTCAAAAAGAAAATCACCACCAACGAAGTTATCGGAGGGTGGAGGCGGCACAGCGAGCACACCGGCGAGCACAGAAGAGGAAGAGGACCCCGTGAGCGCGGGAATCTCCGCGACTCCGACTGCCACTGCGCCGGCTACGATAACGACCTCATCCTCGTCCTCTTCGTCCTTCGTATCTCCGGTCGCGGACATATCTAGCGAGGAAATCGCCCCGGTCGACATCGAGGACTACTACCACTCGTCCGGGTGCTCGTCCCCAGGAACCACGAGCGAGCCCGAGTCCAGGGACTCGCCCTCTCCCTCGCCACGCTCCTCCCCGAACACGATAAACAAGCGACGCCGGCTGCTTTTCATAGCCAACCAAGATAACCTAGCCTACAACCACCACCACCATCATCATCACCGCTACAGGCGTACCAACACCTCAACCTCCCTGGTACCCGGCCTTGAACGCGCGAGTTCCTCCGAGTGCGGTTCGCCTCCTACCCCCGAGACCTATTACCCCCACTCCCACCACCTACATAACAACAACAACACCCAAACTCAAAACAACAATAACTCCACGACGGCAATCAATAATAACAACAATAGCATTGGCTCGGCACTGGCAGCTCCAGGTAGCAAAAGATCCGTCGACGACGTTGTCAAGATGCTCACGTGTAAGACCCTCTCTCTCCAAGAGGACTCAACCAATCGGAGGACGCCCCCGACTTCCACGATGCCTACCAATCACAACACGCATAGGTGAGTTCAAAAAAAAAAAATTTCTTGCTTTGAAGATGCTATGATTTTCAAAGTTACTTACCCCTCGATTTTCGAAATTTTTTTGCGAATTTATAATTAATGAGAGTATTAAGCTGTACGGTACGGTAGCGCTGTCGGAAGGGTTCCTTTCACCTTCGGGTGTTTTGGCTCTTCCAGATTTCTCCTATGCGCATGGCAGCGCTCGAACAGCGGGCGAAACGGCGTCCGCCGCGCGCATAGGGGAAGTCAGTGATAGCCGAGGGCAACTGGCACTCCCCGCTTAAGCGCAGTTGCAAAAATCGAAGTAAATGACTATGAAATGTTTGAATTCCTCAAAAGATAGTTCACAAATGCTTTCGATAGCTTGAAAAAGTGTTAATATCATGCAGACATAAAATACGCGAATTTGGTGGACAAATTGCTTAATTTAAAAAAAATATTGTGGCCCTTACGCGAGACCTTTAACTGACGTCCATTCAGTGGATCGTGAAAATCGGAAGAGTGCTCACAATGTATCTTCGGCATGCACTCTCTCGCCTCGTATAAAACGCAATCTAGCTCGCCGATGAAACGGGTCTTTGAATTTCTCTGCGAGGCTCACGATAAAGAAATCAATGAGGTTGTTTCTCGTCCCGAGTTCTTTAGGAAACATACCCACAAAGTACCCAAAGACAGTATGATTGATTGTACACATCTTCACAAACCACTCTTTTACAAGAACGAGGTCGTGGAGCTTCGTTGCTCACAATCCTGTTTTTTTTAATTTTTTTTTTTTTTTTTTTTTTTTTTTTTGTGATGATTCGCGTTTGGAGAATGATGACACCAACTTGAAACTCGCATAAAGTGACAAGTGAGAAGCCAAGTGTAGTGAAATTTCACCTATATCAATAAAAGAATTTATAACTTGAAATTATAATAATTGAATACGTTTCATCTGTGTTTTAAAAATTGACTGGCGGCACTCAAGCTTTTACTTTTTGAATTATACTACTTTTCTTTTAAAATCACAATATCTATTTTCTAACATCACTCATTATCGGTATTTTTTCCTGGGTTTTTACTTGTGAGTCAATCCATGTCAGATTTACCGTCAAAATTCTGATTCGTTTGAAAATTTGTTTTCCAGTTGTTTGAAGCGAAAAAACGACGCGTATGATTTTTTTCAAAATGGTTTCGAAAATTTATGAAACATACATTAATTAGTGTTTGTAATTAAAAAAAAAAGTTTTTGACACGACCAAATCAAAAAACTATCAATTGTATGTATGAGTATGATTTTTTATAATGTACTTGTCTAACGTACAATCTTTTTATTTATCGCTTGAACAAAATTTGTTCCCAAATACTCAATTTTTCACAATTTCATAAACAAACAGCAAAATTTCAAAATAGACATCTCTCATTAATTTTTTATTATAAACAAATACGTAAACAATAAAGTAAATTTAGATTCTTGAACCGGAAAAACACACGAATAATCTGTTTTTGGTAACGATTCTAATGCCAGATATACCATAAAAATCGAATAATTGCAACGAACGTATTGATTTTTTTTTAATTAAACGACAATTTCACTTCATTTGTTGATACCTTGATTATGAAAATCCCATTCTGACCAGAATGGGCGGAAAGCCAGAATGGGTTTTTGCTATAGTAAGTGCATATAATTTCACTTGTTCCCATTCACATCCACAAGTAAGGGATTCGTTTTTACCGGCGTTGAATGCTGTCACGTGGCTATACTGGCTATAGCGAAATTCCATTCCAGTTTTTTTCCTATAATGAGTTCTCATCTATCAAGATAATGCAACGTAAAAGTTTTTTTTTTTAATATTTCAGAAATTGTTTTAGCCGTAAAAAAATTCTATAAAAAAATGTATGAATTGTTGAAATCAACAAGACACAAATTTGTTTCAGCGATACATAAAAAGATTGTACTATAGATAAGTACATTGTAAAAAATCATCCTCATACGGTTTATAGTTTTTTAATTTCATCATGTCGAAAATAGTTTGTTTTTTTTTAAGGGGTTATATACAAAGTTTGGGCGAAAAAGTGAGCTAAGTTCGTGATTTTTTTCGAGGGTTTAATGCCAATTTCATTTGAAAAAGCAAAAGACTAATTCTTTGTAGTAGTATCCAAGAAAAAAAAAAGTTGAATTTAAATAAAAAATATTTAAAATTGTCGAAGATGTGGCCCTTTACCCAAAACATGTTTTTTTTTGCAGAGATTTGCGGTGATCACTCTCCAAAGCGAACAACTTAACTGAAACCAAATAAGTAAAAAATTTTGAAAAGAAAAATGTATCGTGGTGTACTTAAACGATTCAGTTTCCAAAAAAAAATTTTTTTCAATAAAAAAGTCATAAGAAAGCCATGAAAAAAAAAATCGACCTTACAGTTGTTCAAAATTTTAAACAAAAAATTATTACGAAGAACAAAAAATTTTTGGATAAAAAAGAATCGTTCAAGTACACCACAATACATTTTTCTTTGATAATTATTTACTTTTTGATTTCAGTTAAGCAGTTCGCTTTGGAAAGTGATCACCGCAAAACTCTGCAAAAAAATACGTTTCGGGAAAACGGCCACAACTCCGACAATTTTCAATATTTTTTTATAATTCAACTTGTTTTTTTTTCTTAGATACTACTACCCAGAATTAGTTTTTTGCTTTTTCAAATAAAATTGGAATGAAACCCTTGAAAAAAATCACGAACTTAAGTAATTTTTTTCGCCTCAACTTTGTATAAAATTCCTTAGTTACAAAGACTAATTGATGCAAATTTTAAAAATTTGTGATACCATTTTGAACAAAAATACATGTCGTTTTTTGCTTCAGACAACTGGGAAAAAATTTTTAGACGAATCAAAATTTTATTGGTAAATGTCACATGGATTAACCCATATTCAAGTATCATCTTGTTTTTGTATGAACCATATACCGATTTTGAAAATTTGATTATCTAAGTTTGAAAAATTCTTGTATCTCAGTTATTTTTGGAGATTTGAAAGAAAACTATATTATACATAGTTATAAGTATTTTTAGACCGACGAAATTTAGATTAATCTTTTGTATTTTATAAACTATTTAAAATTTGTAAGATTCAATAGTTTTTTCAATGGGTTTTCAGTGATTTCATAGATTTCAAAAGTGATTTGTTAACTTAGATGCTACTGAATTTGATTTTCCATGGATTTTTATTATTTCAATAGATTTTTCAGAACTTAAATTTTAACAGATTCATATGATCCAAACAAATTTTTCCGGAAACCGTATCCTTATAAATTTCCAACATTATCATGAATTGCGATCACTTTAACAATATTTCTAAATTGCTGGTTATTGAGGATTTCTGGCGATTTGCGGTATTTTTGTGATTCGTATAATTCTTTAGAAATTGTGGATTCACGTACTTTATTAGATTGCTTTATTCAATCCAAAAAACAGACAATCTATCGTTATAAGTTGAACAGATTTTAAATGTTTCAGTAGATTTTCAAAAATACGTAATTCTTACATTCATTCAGGTTTTAAAATGATGATTTTTTTGCAGTAATTTTACTATTTCGAGGATTTTTGTGTATGTGTTTTTTTTAATAATTTTTAAAATGAATTTCTAGAATCCAATGGTCCAGGATTCAAAGTTAACTAATTGTAAGTATATATACGACATTAACAGATCTTCGGGAAAAAAACATGTATACTTTGATTTGTAGTACCTACACATTCAATAAATGAATTGTTTTTGTATTTTAACTTTTATTTTCGAATATTTTTAAAATTTTTCATAACTTACTCAACGATACTTCATGCACCTGTGAAATTATTATATATTTGTTTTGAGTTTAGAAACAAAAGAATTTAACGGAAATGTCCAGTATGTCGAACAGAAATTCATGTTTTTTCATAGGGACACTGTTAGCAAATAGCATTCATGTAGCTCAAAAAAATCTCAAAATTATCATATAAATTCATGCTCTTATTTATTTTAAATGGGTGCTTTTTAATTAATTCATGTAATTTATATCCTCAGATTAATTTATACTTGTGAATTCTGATAGACTTCAAATTTCGAGAAAACTCTAAGTTTTCAGTTGCATGTTATAATGAATATTCTACGAGTAAGAATAAACAAATTAATACTTTTTGCCCACAAATAGATGAGGGAAAAATGAGTATACCTCCCTTCTCCACCCACGGTGATTCCGTGGAAAAGGGGGATACAGTTTCACCGATCGCGACGTCCTAGCGAACAATAAAAACTCATGATTTCTCTGCATCTGCGGAAAGATGCAATTGAAGAGAATAATAATTCCATATTTTAACGAAAAAAACTTCTCAGTTATTCATTTTCATCGGCTTTGAAATAGAGCGGTTTTTTGACGTTGCTCATCGCGCACGTGTCTTTCATTTCATACGCGTTATAATCGCTCCCCAGCCTATTAAATCCAATTAATTGCTGCGTTCTAGCCGTTGTACAATAACAAAACGAGGCATTGTTAACCCGTGGCTCTTTTTTACCGGCGTGATCCTTGCTCACACGAAGATTTCATTAATCCGCAATCGCAAAAACGTGCAATCTTAATTTCTCGATCAAGCGGCATCATGGGAGAGTTGGATAATAGCAGTAAAATGCAAAAATTACGCCTTAATAAACAGAAGATAAACGTTGAGAACGTCAAATGAGATGAATTTAGTACAAAAACTTAAAAAAAAATATTTCTCTGTAAAGAATTTTTCTCATAATGATTATTTAGAACCTGAATGTGAGCGAATAACATGTTATCTCTTGACCATATCCTTATTTGGGGAAGATTTTTCATAAAAATGATTTAAGGATGTCTAAATCGCGCAAAATAAGAAAAATGTCTAAATACTGTAAAATGACATACAGATTACATGTAATTGTTGGCAGAATTAAATTATTATCTATATTGTGATATATACTTGGGTCTTGAAAAGGGCTGGAAGAAAGCTGAAACGTCGACGACTTTAATTATGAAGTTTTAATTGACTATAAAATCGAATCTATTACTACAAAAAAAAAAAAACGCAGTGCACCACACAAACAAATTATTCATGTTGTATCAGAAAATATAATTCTTATTCAATGTACGATATTCAATTTTCATACTTTGGGACGCGAAACTTTTTTAATCACTGCACGGCCATATTGAAATCTTCAAAAACGTCATCTCGCTTTTCTAAAAAGCAGTGACAATATAATCTGAGCTCTGACGAGTAACGTGGTCGACAAAAGCGACAACATAATGCAGTGCTTTCTGGTATGGCAACTTGCTGAAACGTCAATAATCAAGTATGCATATGATGGGAGCCTGGGAATAAAGACTCAAGAGAAAGAGAAGGTGTACCGTTTCGTGGCCCAGATACAAGGAATCGGGAATACACTGAAGAGGCCGATGTTGGGGATGAAAAAGAGCGACACTGATGTGGTGGCACAATGGGACCGTATCACTTATTCGTGGTCCATTTTTCGCTGCATAAAAGAAGCCTCGCGGTCGAAGCAGCATAAGGTTGCGGGCGAGTGTTTCAGGACCTGGTATCCCGGGGCCTATCACGGGTGTAAACACACGCTCCGCCGAGATTGAGCGCCCGCGACTACATCTATTATTCACCGGCTCTTGGACCCCCCGGCCCTGCGTCATCCACGGACACCTCACTTACTTGCACGACACTCGCATTTCTGCTCAAAACCTTCTTATTTTAACCGTTAAGCACACCTAGGGGGTCTTTTGGACCCCATCTCTTAATTTTTCAAATTTTGAGTACATAAATTTTCGACTTTGAACAAGTGCGCGTTATTTATTAGAAGGTTAGTTAACTAAAAAAAGTTGAATTTCAAAATGTTCAATACACTTTTTTTGCCAAGTATTTTTCGCGTAGGGTGCACAAGATCCCAGTTTATTTGGCACAGATAAGGAAGTGCCTTTAACGGTTAAGAACACTTACTCTGAACCTTGAAAACATTTATGTAAAGCAATCGTAACGAAATTTTGCACAAATGTGTTTTAGGGTTTTATAACAAAAGTGAACTAGAATGAGTCAAAAATATTAACAATTTTTTATTTTACATAACAATATGTGAACAAAAAAAATTCAATAATCGAATTTTTTTGTTTAAACAGTGATATTTTTTTTATTTTTTGGAATTTTTTTTTGTTGCAGTTCACTTTTTTTATACAACCTTATAACACATTTGTGCAAAATTTCGTCACGATTGCTTTATTACAGCGCCTTCAATCACTTCCGCTAGCGGGACAACTCCGGGATGACGGTCGGCCATTGATATTCTCTTCCTCCCCCGCCCCCCCTCCTCCTTTTTTATACCCGCATAAAAAAAAATTGTATGGATAAAATAAATACTAATTAAAAATCATGCGAAATTTCAGCCTTTTATCTTGGATAGTTTTCCCAAGACAAATTTTTAAAAAAGTATAGGTTTTATGCCCAACAAAGTAGCAACCTCCCTTAATGAAAATAATATAAATCATGAAATGTACAAGAAAATCTTAATAAATTGGATGAATAGAGAAAAATTTATTTGTATGAAAAATACAAGCAATCCAGAAAAGAAAGCAATCCATAAAACTTTAAATATATACATAGGAACGCCTAAAAATTCGGGACATTTCTGTGAACACTACAAAAATCTGCCAAAAAAACGTATATTCAAATTTTTGAAGGAATTTACAGATAAGCAGTCTTTCAAGTACTTAAAATCTATGTAGAGAGAATCATTCAAATAACTAAAAAAAAAACCTAAATTCAAAATAAATGGTTTCTTTAATCATAGAGCATATCGACTTCTGAAAGTTATATAGAAATCCATGAAAATACAAAATAATACTCAAAATTCCATTATAATTAAATCAAAAAATGGTAAAAAATGTAAGAAACACAATCCACTGTAGTTTTTACAGTGCTGTGATATTTTTCTTAAAATACATAAACTTAAGCTTGACAAGAAATTTAATTTTGTAGATATAATGCTAAAATATTTATCAATGTATTTGAATATATAAATTGGAATAAATAAAAAATATAGTATAAAATGTCCATAAATAAATATACTTTTCAGCTTACAGTACCCTAAAAAGATGCTTTAAATTTAGTAAACATGCTTTCAAATAAGATTTTACGAAGAAGCAACTCAAATGTACAGAACGCACAAAAAGTTATTTGAAAATACCCAAAATTGATGGCACTCATGTTCATTTCGATTTTTAGATAATATTCCCTAAATACACTTTGGGATTATTTTACCATAATATGAAAAAGTGTTTTGAAAATCTGATAACAAACATCTAAATTTGTGTTCCGTATGCTGTAATGTAATATCAACATACGCGTGCACATAGAGTTATAGAAACCGAACTTCAACGACTTGACTTGTCGTTGCTTGTCGTCATTTTGTTGTACGTCGAGTATACTCTCCGTCCTCCTTTTTTTCCCGCGCACCAGTTACCGTAGTTTCCTGGGCCCGCCACCGTGTGGCGCGACCTTTCTCTTTCGCGCGTTGGGGGTTTGCCCGCGCAGCGTTAAAAGAGGGAACGGCGAGGCTCACGCGGACACGTGCATCAGTCAGCATCAGTCGCTCTCTGACCGTTGTACTCGCAACGTCGGAATAAAGCGATTATCTTGGACTAACCCAGTGTTGGTTGTTTAACTATGGCGGCGACGCCGTAGTCACGAATCCAATCCTGACCCGC
Source organism: Platygaster orseoliae (assembly GCA_030522825.1). NCBI lineage: Eukaryota > Metazoa > Arthropoda > Insecta > Hymenoptera > Platygastridae > Platygaster > Platygaster orseoliae. The sequence goes on from JAPYZL010105901.1 coordinate 9,355, forward strand.
ATCCTTGGGCAGCGTCACGGCTCCAAGTTAGATTTTCCCTACCCCTTGTCGGCGTAGCCCCCTTTCAACGTACGACATCTTGTCGTTTTCAACAGTTTGAATTTAATTTATTTTTATTTGAATGATAATTTTAATTTATGTTATGTTACATACTGGTACTTCCTGTTACTTTACCCTAAAATCGTAATAAAAAATTTTCAGAGTATACTTTTAGGGTACGTTTGCTGTAAAAATTGTTTGCATTGTTGTCTAGAATTACAATACATGTCACATAACATTTTTTATGTAAAATCCGCCATAACAAGCGATGAACGCCGCGGGCGCACATGGTCTTCCCACCCGCCCTGGAAACATTCTCATCACGTTCAAAATTTTTGGACATAATACGTTCTTCATGACCAGTTTTCGATTACTATACGCCGTTCAGTTAGAGGAAACATTATGCTCAATTCACAGACGGCCCCCATCGCTCGCCATTGCTGATTTTACATAAAATATCGTATGCGCATCGGCAAATTCGACCGTCTTCTTGTGCCACTCGCGATATTTCCAAGTCGGGTCTCCAGACCATGCTCGCCTTCAGTTCGCATAGTCTTTCGACCTGCCCTATGAAAGCATCGTGAGTGGCCCATAAGACGGCCGTATATACCTCGGACCATAATATACTATTCTGTATTATCTTCTAAATTTACGGTACTTTTTTTGTACTTTAGGATTTGGAACTTGGCCTTATTTTTAAGTTACATTTGCTGTGAGTTCGCAGACGAGGTTCTGTAAATTTACAGTACCAGATCTTAAATTTATTGTACCGTTACCTACTGGTACTTCCTGTTACTCTAACCTAAAATCAGAGCCGTAACAAGCCAGGGGCAGCCGGGGCGGGGTCCCCGGCTGCTGACTCTGAATTTTGTTTCTAAAAAAAAAGTACTCTGAAGTACCCACAGATTTTTCAATTTTTCTTCAAGACAAATTTAGACACAACTGTAGTCTGCCTTTCTTTCTTTTTTTTTTTTTTTTTATCTTTCGGGGCCTCATCCTATTTTTTGCCCCTGGGCCCCATCTGTCGTTACGGCGTTGCCTACAATCGTATGAAAAATTTTTTAGAGTCTACATTACAACCCTTTTCACATATGCATTAACCCCCTCCCCTTATTGAAAATTTTGAAAAATTTATAATTGCACATTTTTTGATAAAATAGAAATAAGAATAGAATCAATAAATTGATGATTTGTGGATAAACAATATGCCGTAACTTGAGTTTTAAATCATAATTTATAAGGAATAAGACCCACTATTTTCCCTTTTCATGTTCTGGAAAATTAAATTCAGTACTTTTATGGTATCTTGTAAATTCTTTCACCCGAACAACATCTATTCGAGAAAAATAACGCTACCATAAAATAAACCACTCGAACAATATTTTTTACTTGATTTACTGAGATCATGTTCCCGGAATTCCAAACATTCGAAAAAAATATGAAAAAATTCTGTCCCGATTTTTACCTATGAATGGAGAAAACAATTTTTAGGAACAATTAATAGTATTTATTAAATATTATGTAATGAAAAGAATTTTTCTGCTTTTGATTTTAACTTTCGGAACTTCAGAAACACTGAAATCCCGCCATATGCCTTACAATGATCGCGATCGGTAAAAAAGGCACAAGATTATTTGTATCCCGAGACAATTGACGGTGATAAAACAATGAACGGCGATTCTCGTTTGTTCCAGCAACAGCGCCGGAATAACAAACAACGTCGCTCCCTCGCCGACTAGTATTGGCAAGACTTTAAACTCCGACACGGGCCAGCCCCAGCAAAATACTGCGGCCGCATTGCATCAGGTTCTTTGCGCGGAAAGTGTCGCGGAAAAGGAACGTAAAATCTCTGAAATCATCCTGCATTTGCAGATGTACAGGGAGAAGTTATTGCAGGAGCAGCACGATCAGTCAAAGGTAAGAACAACAATTGTCTGGATTTTTGAATCGAGTGAAAACTGTTGTTGGTACTAATAATTGTCAGATTCTGTACTCGGTAGTTGACATTTTTATAATTTCACCCAAATCTTCGACGATTTTTTATCAAGTAACCTTATTGTCTTTGTTGCTATATCTTGTCAAGTTAATTCTGATAACAAGATTGACATTGTATGTTATAATAGTATATTCAATTGCAGTTTGTGTATATTTGTTGGAAAAGTCGAAAATATTGTAGTTGATTGTAATACTAATTAGGTTCATAATAATTTATGCACGTTATCTTTATATAGAATCGAATTTTTTTTTTAATCAAAACTATGCGTGAAATGCATCAAAGGCCGCAGCAGATGTAAATATCGCGGATAATACTGTAAACTTTGAATATTCTGAGTTCTTAAAATACTTAAAAATATTAACAAAAAAAGGCATCGATTCACTAACTTTGTTTTATCGAGTCGTCAAGCTTTTCACAGTCTACAATATTTGTCAAAATTTATGAAATACAAGATAATTATTAAATTTTTGTAATAATCATTTATCTCAGTACAAGGAAATATTTTTCTATTTTAAAAATTTAAGTGGATTTCTGTAATTTCGGAATATTATCCAAATTTCCATCTGTTACTTTATTTCTAAAAATGTTCAGCAATTCTAATTATTTTTCGAGTTGATTTGCAATATTAATCTTCCAAATTCTTCATGTAATTTAATTTTTTTGTTTTTATATTCTCAATTTCAAATGATTTACAAACTATGCGCGTTCCTTTAAATTTTATTTAAATTTTTATTTATTTCAATAATACGATTCAAGTTTTTCAAATTTTTCGGAACAAGTTGAAAAAAACATGCATACATATTTCAAAGAACTGTGATAATGAACGCAATTATTTTCAATCATGAATTTTCACAATTTTTTAATTTCACTAAATTTTTGGTTTTTTTAAACAAAATCTAAACGATTTAAAACTTTCTAAACTACAAAGAAATCTCTGTGACTGCATAATCAAGTTTTTTTGTTTTGTTTTTGTTTCTGTTTTGATTTTTTTAAATTCTACAGATTTTTATTCAAAGATGAGAATTTATATCTTGTTGTGAGTATTTTTGAAAAATATTATGATGGTAAGCAGAAATTCAAAAATTGAAAATCTCACGATGTATAAAATAATACTTTACTATGGTTCTAAAATTTTCATACATACAATTCGCGAATAATATTATAAAGAACATAAGTTTTTAAACTCAACGAATTTTTAAAATTCTCTAGGCAATCGTACAAATTTCTATTGCTTTTCAATTTTTTGTAATTTTCATAATTTCAAAAACTAGACATATGCGATATTGTTGGAATAGTCGGTCACTCTAAGTAAAATTACCTGGTCAGCAATTTTTCAAACTAATATTCATAATTGACGAGGACTGAAATTATTGGGTTAAAAAATTAACAATAATAAACATCACTTGAAAAATTGATTAAAATTTAGTTTCATCTGCAAAACAGGTGTATTCAACAACATACATAAATATTTTGGGTCAGTCAAACAAATTCATGATAGGTACATACAATTTTGATCTTCAAGTTCAAAAAAAAGTTTTCCTGACTTACTACTAAAATTGTCCATAATTTGATTTTACTTTTTAAGTTTTTCAGATTTCGTATGTAAATATGAAAATATAAATCTTATGTAACAGAATACAGAATAAATATTTATGCTACAAGGGAGAAAAAGGATGATTCCAACGAGTGCAAAGTTTGGGCACGAGCGAAGCGAGTGCGCAATCGCACTCGTTGGAATCATCCT
>JAPYZL010105936.1:0-15026 GCA_030522825.1 Platygaster orseoliae
TTTACCAAACGTGTTTGGTATTTTATACCACGAAGTTGAAAAAATCTAACAAAGATACAGGAGAATCTCCGTTTATTTTGGTAAAAAGTACTAATATTGAAAATTATCATCACTTCGCCAAAAGTTTGGTAAATTCTACCACCGTTTCGATAAAATTTACAAAAAATTTTTCTCCGTGTATGATCAATTTTTTGAGGTACATTTCAAAACGTTTTTTTTAATCTCACGAATTATTTTGAAATTCTTTTTGTTTTGTTGATTGTTAAGATATGATCTTTACTGCGATATGAAATTATATGATGAATTATGAACTAGCTCGAAAAAAAAATTTTTTTTTCCAAATCTTTCACTGATACAAAAGGATCTATAGTATTTAATCGACGAATCAGATAGTTTCGAAATTCGTTATAACATTTTGGAAAAATGTATTTACTTTGCATTTTAAAAAATAGGGTCCTTTTAAAGGTCGAACTTGTTGAAACTGAAACCTTAATTTTATTTCTGATTTTTTTAACTTATTTTCACTTATAAACTTATAACATATTAAACTTTGTATTAATATTTGGCCTATAAGTATTTGAAGGACAATAACTATTTTATCGATCCAATGTGGAGCCAAAATTTCATGCATAAACCAAGTTTTCTTCTCTTAAATAACATTTATCGAGTCCTTGGTCTAAGCTTCCGACTCTCTTTATTTGAAGTCCTCATCAGGGTTATTCTCCCTTCTTTCAAATTAAACAAGAAACCCCATCGAAATAAATCCGTATGTCTATTGTGCGTCTGTAAATATTAAACTGATCTCGGAATGAAATATCCACATCCACTTCCATTCCTCCTTTCAATGAATTCCAATATCTCCTCAGAAGTGTAATTAATTTCAAGTCACAACCAAGTCGATTAGGAATAGTCAAATCAAAGAATCTTACAACTGTGACATACTACTTGTGAACTATTGGAAGGTGTATAATAAAAAAAAAAGTATATTTTATTTAAAATCGTATTTTTTATTTCAAGGATCTTATAAAGTCTTTTGAATTGCTGCATGTCCTGGAAAGTTAGGAATTTTTTTTTAACACGAGATTGAATTCTAGAACAAATAACGAACCTTTTCTATAAAAAACAGTTTTCTTTAATGTATCGTTGCCGAAACTCTTTTGTAACATTTTCAATGTCGTCGCACCGATGAAACCGTTTTTCACGCAAAATTTAATGCAAATCCGTTGTTGCAAATTTAATTCCATTTTTAAAGTTATACAAAATCGAGAACCCGCACAATCACAGATGTATTCAAGATGGCGTCACTTTTACAAATGTCAAGCTGTCAACCTGAAAATTGTAAAGAATGTTACTGAGGAATGTAGCAACCTAAAAAACAAAAAATAACTCAAATCGAGCGACTAAGAGCGTCACATGATAGTGATTCCGGGAACTTTTTGATCAAGGTAGTAAGACTGAAAACTGAATCATGAAACATTTGATCTTCCTACATTTCAAACAACACAGTAGATTCAAAGTTTAAGGATTTTTCAATTCGCTGCTTTACAAGTTACGACTTAACAAGTGAGTTACCCGAGATAAAAGTTTTACAACAGTTTCATGGAATGGAGATTCATATAAAAAGATAGTAGTTTAAGTTCACATTTGAAGACTTGAAATGAACAAGCTTATCAAGTGAAAGGTTAAGCAATAAAAAAAAAAAAATAGTGAACTTCATATACAAAAATGAAGTGATTCATTTGATCCAGTATTATTTATATTGTTGCATTTGAAAGGAAACAATGATCGAGTTGAAAAAATATTCAAATTTCAATCGATTTCGTTTCAAATTGATAAAAAATCTCACGAGTTTTGGCATACAATAAGAAATCTTCGACAGTGAATTCATAAACTGAAAATTGGAATGGAAACTTTTTTGAAAGTATAAGAGCTTCGAAATTCCTTAATTCAGAAAATTATCTTTTTATTTTTAAATAACTTTTTGATAAGTAATCCAAAATGAATCGAAAGAAAAAATATTGCGTTTACATTTACCTACTATATTAAAAATTTGCATTTTATGAATTTATCACGAAAATTCTTGAAGCATAAAATTAATAATAAAATGTTAAAGAAACCTCTTAAAAATATTTCATTTACATTTTTCACTTTCAAAATTTATTGAAGAATATGAAGAAAAAAAAGTTTGGCGTACTTTAAATTTTATTTTTTATTTGCTGTTTTACCAGTGCAATTTTCATCCCAAAACCACAATTTTTTATTGAAACTTGTTCATTATAAAACTTGGGATTTTTCTTTACAAAAAACTGTTTGAATGAAGTATCTTCTTCCAAATATTAATTACGAAAATCGTAAATTCTCATAATTAAAAAGTTATGTTCTGAGAATCCAAATTTTTACCTTTTAGTTTGCTGTTTTTCTCTCGAAGTTTGTAAAAAAAAACCAAGACTCGAAGTTTAAAACCAACCATTTTCAAAATTACAATTTTTGGTATTAAAAATTATGAACTAAATTGTTTTTAAAATATGTCGTGTCACAGGTTTTATTTCTTGACTTTCAACAATTTTAATCATGCCTGTGAACATTCAACATTATTCAAGATTATTCTTCGAGATTGTTAAACATCTTTTCTTCCTGTTTTCGAAACTTAAATTATACTTCAAAATTGTTTTTTCATATTCTCGCATTATTCAAACTGTAATCACTCTTCTAAATCTCCAAATAAACGTCCTATTTATCAAGCTCTAATTATTATTTGAGATTTTAATCATGTTTCAGGCTTTTAAATTTTATATTAATCGATATTTCTTCCTTTGGGGATTTCCGAAGCGTTGCACTGAAGACGGAAACATTTTATTACTGATAATAGTTTTTTTTGTGTCTGGAATAAAAAAATAGCTAAAAACTTCTGTTTGAGAATTATTGAAGACTTGAGGTAAATTCTAAGGAGCCGAATTCTTAACTCTATGCTTCTGTTTCACTAAAGTTATTTATTACGAAAAAAAAAATTTGTAATATTCAACTCACTAATCCTTAGCTTAAATTTTTTATTCGAAAATTCGCAAACTACTTACTTATGAAACTTGTGAGTAATTTTGTTTTTTGCTTATCTCAAAATTGCAAAGTCAGCTGTCGTAATTGATTTAAAAAGATCTATGAATTTTCAGGTTGACGAATGAAAATTTAAAGATCAAGGATCGAGTTCGGTTGAATTTCCAATTTTTATATTGTAGGCTTTTCTGAAATACAATCTCGTAACTATTTTTATTCTTCCAGTTGGATCATTTCTGTCGGTAGACACGTCTGGCTTTGTATTTTTTCATTTCAAAAACTGAACAGTAAAATTTAGCAATTGCAGAACTAAATAAAATAGAATACGAATTTTAAGACAAATACTATTTACATTTCAAAAGATTATACAATTGATTTATAAAAAATTTTCCCATTGTTATACCGGATATTTTTATTTTTCATATTTATCAACGAGTTTTAAAATCCCAATAGATAAAAAAAAATAAAGTTATTTTATTCACGCCTGAAGATGAATTTTTACGGTGGAAAATAGAGTTCGCAGAAAATCTGAGTGAAACATTTCATTAATCCAGGTGACGTTGAAAAACGAAGAGAAAACGTATTCTAATTTGATCATTATCAGGAAATTGTTGATAGCTAATTGGCACGCGAATCAAAATGTTGAAAATTTCTAATTAACACGGTCGTGGTCTAATTGTCACACTTCAAAACCTAACGTAAATGAATTTCCTTATGTGAGCTACCATGACGTCAGGTGTAATTTGGATGAATAATTCAATCCTCAGATGCCATTACCATGATAAGAAACACACACAACTGTTAATACATGAGAAATTTCTCTAAAAATAATTTTAAAAATTTTAGGGTGTATTTGTATAATGAGTTGAAACTACCAATTTAAATAATCTTCGACACAGTTTCAATGAACATGATAATATAATCAAAAAAAATCTTAAAATATTTTGAGAATCTTGATATCTCAAAAAATAATAGTTGAATATTTAACAGATCTTTTGGAAAAATTCTACACAATTGATTATACATGATCATTCAAATAACGAGAATTTAAGACTTTCAATAAATTATTTATGTGCATATAATCAAATACGAAATTGATGTGTTAGGTTTAATGCACAAGTTATAAGACATGAGGAAAAGTTTTTTTTGGGTTTTAAAATATTTTACTGAGAAAAAAGACTTCCCGAAAATTTTCACATTGAAGAAAACGAGATGAAAGTGGAAATAGAATATATTAAAAATTATTATTTATATACTTGAGCTATACAAATAATATGATGATTAATTAGTATAATAAATATTTTTTTAAATTAATATTATTTTTAAGAAATTTATTGATTTTTTATATATTATTAGGAAATATATTATAATATATATTATACCATTAATCTGAATATTTTTATTAGTTATCTGATTAAGGTTAAAGAATATCTAGTTGTTGAATGGGATCAATGAAAAGTATTTATAATTATAGAGAGTTCTACATATCGACATAATAATATATTATTGCACAGGCAGGTAATGCTTGTTTTACCGAAACGAATAGTTAAAATCTGAGGCAGAGTCGAGGATTTTAATCATTTTGTTAAAATAAACTTCTACCTACGTGTGCAATACAGTATTTAATAGGATTATCGTCTTAAAGCCCGTCCAAATAACAAAATTTCAGGTTAGAATCATAAAAAATAATATTATTTTATAAAAAAGTTCTGGAAATCATTTAAATTGATACAAAATCGCGTATGTTGTATTTTATTACAACAATGTAATATTTTATTACAGTCATACAATTTTCTTTGATTTCACTATTCATGAAAAAATTATAGTATAATAAATATATTGATGCAGAATAATATTATTTTCAAAATAATTTTTATTATCAATTGTATAATAATTACAACATTATCAATAATGTTATACTTTTTCAACTAAAAATTTTTTATTCATATTATTAGATAAAATATATATACTAGAACTTGCAAACGTATGCTATACATTATAATATATGTTATATACTATTGTATAAAGTATAATTTTACAATATCATATTATAATTCATAGTGCAATAAAAAGTATGAAACTGTATGTTAAGATTTCGATACAATGTTTGTAAAGAGGTTATCATTTTCCTTGGGGATAGTAAATTCTAAAACACTCTCTTCGATGAAAAAACCCCCACGCGATATCTTACGGTAGAATGACACAGGTGATTGTGCAAGGTACCCTTTGTTAACACGTGGCGTCGTTGCAAAGGAAACAGTTTCGCATGTATGCGCGCAAAGCGGAAGGATGACAACAATAATAAAAAGGAAGGAAAGGGGGAAACAGTAAAATGTATATTGGAGTCCGCAGTTTGACGGTAATGCTCGACGAATACACGAGCTGTTCGATATGTTTTCCGTGAGAATAGTGTACCATCAAATAACCATGGAATTCGAATGCGACGAAGAAAGGTACCACACAGCCACGAAAAAAAACTCCGACGTACATTTTCCATTTTCAATCAGATTCTCTTCGAATCGAGTGGAAAATTCCCAAAGCAATCAGAGCCAAAGCCAGAGGAAACGAGAAATTATATACAAGCGTCATCTCTTTGTAAATTATTCTCTTTCGAACGAAATCACGATGCGTTTTTCACTTTTTCAACGTCCCAGGAAGCAATATTATGTTTCATATAAAATATTCCCCGGTGGCTGAGCTGTGAATTCTACTTTGAAGCCATGTTTGGATTGCTTTGAAAAATACGATGCGAGAGCTGGATGGTAAAAAAATTCATCGATAAATTGCAGAGCCAGCAACCGACAATTTCACGACAAATCAGAGAAACAAGAATGCAGGAAGCTCCTGAAACGCACGAGGAGTCTCGCAGTCATAACGGAGGACAACTGGCGACCTGGTTACGAGACCTATTTGAAAAGCAGCGACCCCAACTTTGATTTCTTCCAGAAACCACAACTCATCCCTAGAGCGAAATTGATGGATCGAAATTCTCTCAAAGATAGGTAATGGTAAAATCTGTTTGTAAAATCTTCACTCTGACAAGATATAATTTCTTTAATTATATACAACAATTTCAATCAACATGCTGTAATGAATAATTACTTTAAAAAAACTCACGATATGTATATTATAAAATAGAATTATTTATTATCCTTCAATCTAAGATGTACCACGATTCCTAATTATTTTAAATAACTCTCTGTGATTTCGTATCACGACCATTGTTCTGATAATTTTGAATCATTATATGCTATTCTACAATTCTTCATGATTTCTCATTATTTAGATGAATTCCTATGATTCCCACAAACTTCAAAAAACAACTTCCATCATTTTCCTAGAAAAATATTTTCACTTGTTCGCAGATTGACGAAAAGCCAACAGCATCTTCCTGATTCATACGACGCTAGGACCTGTCATTCGCAGCCCATATGCGGATTACGTTCATTATCCTCGTTCCCGGATCCCTTGCCGTGTATCACCCGAACGACAGAATCCGATCCAGATCGCATAAACATCTTTTACTGGCCGGATTCAACGCCGCCAAAACGCTATTGCAGCGTTCAAAATCTCGACACCGTCAGTGGCCTTGTTGACGTCGTCGAGGATTCTTGGCCAATTGAAGGCGAATGCGGCGTTGACTGTATTTACACTCAGGTAATAATCACCTTTTACTGTAAACACATTTCTCAAGTTATTTCAACTCCTCAAAGTTCAGAATATTGAAACTTAATAAGAAATTCGAGCAGTTCAAAGAAACAATTCCTTTATCTTATTTTTATTTCATGAATTTCAGTCAGTAACTGCAAAACTCCAACACTTTTTACATACCTGATTATTGCAAATTCATTTTCATACACGTGAAATGAAGTTCGTGAATTTTAAATCACACGTGACCTTTTCCACACCTTGAAAAATTCATGATATGTTTTCCCGATATTGAGTCTACAAATGAAAATGTATTTCGAATCCTCCCCGATAACTGTAAAAGCGAATCCTGCGCAGGACCTTGCATCGATAAATGAACCATTACAGTATTTAATTACTTTCAAAGCTATTTATTCGATAGATTCGTTCGATTTGAGAGATTGAAAATTTCAGAGACTGTTCAGAATGAAATTCAATTTTACTTTTTCGTATGCCCTCAAATGCCCTCAACACTCTTTGCGTTTCTGTTGAATAAATATCAGGTTTCAATTTCAAAATTGCCAGATGAACTTTTCAGAGTTGAAACACTTTAAAATCAAACACTGCGTTACAGTGCAGGCTTTCGAAGCAGGAAATGTTAAAAGCCTTTACCCTACAGAAAGCTCACACTTAAACTTTAGATTATTCGAAGCTGTATGTAGAGCCATAACGAAGTTGAGCTTTACGAGGATTATAAACCACGCTCTCGTTTTACGTGCATTGCATGACGATTACGACTGAAAAGTTTTTACCCCGACGTTGATTAGTACAGCAAGTACCATTTTTTTCGTTGAAATTATGAACTGATTCCTTTAATCGTATTAAGTACCATAACATTCGAAATAGAGTCTAAAAAGGCATGTTTCCTTTACTGGTTGAATAATCTACTATTTTTATCTTAGGTGTGTTATAATTCTTATTAACTTAATTGGATTCCTCAACAAAAAAGAATAATATTCAAATCGATTTCCAGTGTTCAGAAAACGATGAAATACTCATGCAGATTTTTTATTGGCGGTTACTCCTGAAAATTTTTTTGGTATTTTTTCAACTTAACATGTGTTTTGTATTGGAAGTACTTAGTCCTTTGAAGTCGGAAGAAGCTTTTTGAATATAAAACGACTCTTTTCTGTGTCAAGTGATTGGCTTCAATAGTGGAAAATATTCCGTGAACGTGGAAGAAAGAGTTTGAATGTCAAAAGATGCGTGTTAAATCTATATTTTCGAACTTTAAGAAGCTTTTGTCTGCGCATGAACCAATGAACTGAGGAAAAAACGAAACAAAATCGAATGCATCATTTCCAATAAGTTTTCTATACCATAAAAATTTTACATAATTTTTGATATTTTTTTAGCATATCATCCTTCAGTAAAAATTTAGAAATATAACAAAGGTTTGACATTCTTACATATAACAATAAAATGTAAGGTATATATACAGATAGAGCTTTGCTAAATAATACGGATATAGTAAAATAATTTCGACTTCACGGTCGAAATTTGTTTAATTTTTCATTGCTTCCGACATTAATCATTAATGCGTGGTCTTAAGATGAAAAAATGATATTGTTATATATAAATGAATTTTAAAAATATATTTGATTTGAAAAAATTTGAATGAAAATCACTCTTCTTCAAAACTATTATTTGCCTACATTAAAATGTCGACGAGTGAGTTAAAGTTTTATTTGTAGATGAATAAAATAAACTTTCAGTCTCATCAAACTTTTTTATCAGTTCAATATCCTTGAAATTGCATAATTAAATGTTAAACTCTTCATTCATTAATGATATATTTTCGTACATGGAAAGGGTTTTACTTTAGCACGAGAAAAATTGCGTAATGTGACAAAAAATACTGTAATATAACGAAACAAAATGAAAAAATTATGCTATTCCGTTGATGTAGACTGCTAAAAAATCACAATCGAGTCTCATTTTCGTTTTATAATTTTCCTTCACATTTAAGCATTCGAGGATAAGAATAAAACTTTGGGTTTCTATGCTTTTCAGAAAGTTTTTTGCGTGTCAATAATTATGATATACAAAGTATTGCTCTTGAAATTTCAGCCGTGACTAATTTACCCATTTACCCATGCAGGTAAAATCTGACCTGACTGAAATTTCAAGAGCAACACTGTATATTCATCAGCAATGCCTTAAGAGTGATAAATCAAAAAGATAAAAAATATCTTAATAAGATAAATAAAATCTTAAGAAGATAAATCAAATGAAAAAAAAGATAATTTTTTGTCAAATAGTAAATTTGTTTGAAAAATTAAAGAGGCATTAAAATATTTGTAAAATATTTTTCAGTACTAAAAAATACTTATAAACCTGTACGATATTATAGATTGACAGAAAGGATCAATTATTGAAAATATTATTCTTTGATAAAAAATTCTTAGTTCATTCTCGAGATGAAAAAACGAATCTCGTAATAAATATCCATATGTATGAATGTTTCTTTTTGTTATTTCTTAGAAAACATAACCAATATAACTGAAAAATTTTTTTAATAAATATGTCTAAAAAGATACTTATGAATCTTTCAAGATTTGAAAAACTGTCAAAAATTATCGATTTATTAAAAAATCGTTGTAATTTGGAAAAAGGTTCCTTAACTATCAACAGTTTTTTTTTTTATTGTTGTCGATATTTTGACGAATTTTCTAGAATGCAATAGCAGCATCTAGATCTAGAATTATAATATTGCCCTCTTTAAATAATTCTGGATATTTTGACGAATTCATTGTATTTCCAAAAATACCATAAAATCTTTCAAACTTTTTGTATTACTTAAATTGATCGATTTTTAAAAATACCGTGAAATTTAGAAAAATTATTTTACTCTCCGAAAATCTTCCAATCAAAGTCAAAACCTTCAAAAAATGTTAAACATTCAAAACCTTTTTTTTCTATATCATATTCATTTTTCTTTTCTAAAAAAACTCATTGTAAGAAATAAAAATTTCTTGTATAATCTTTCAAAACTTAGACAATGTGGAAAATTGCTTAGAGGTATACATTTTTCAAAATAATCGAAAATTCAAAGAAATCGAAAATAGTAGCTCTGACATCTACAGTTTCAGAAAACAGAAAAATTCGATAATATTTTACACATTTGAAAAACCAATCAGAAACCATGATTTTCTGAGCCAAAAAAAAACTGAATTTCACGACCAACCACTAAAAATTTTTTCAATGCGAACAACCTAATCCTCTCACCCTTAACCCAGGTAAATCGAAAACGCAAAGAGCACCGAAGCCTAGACAGCATCCTCAACGAAAACGACAACGATTTGGAATACTTCGACGTACTAAAACTCCTTCCACTCTCCAATGTGCAAATGAACCTCAAAGACTGCGAAAAAACCAATCACAAACTCGACGCTCCCGAAAAGTCTCAACTCAACCAAGCCCTAAACCACGCTCTTCACGAAAAAACATACACACTAACAAACGACGAAACCGAGAAAAACGTTACCGACGAGGAAAAATCGTCGAAACACTTGGATTGTCTTACGAACTTCAGCAGACACAAAAATGACGCGAGCGCGATAAAGACTTCGTTTTGGCAGGAGAGAAAGAAGGAATGGAAAACCCTTAGGGAATCCGAAAGCAAATCCTCGGAGGAAGCTGAGGAAACGAAATCAATTTGGGTCTCGGATTCCGAGGACGAGCTAGACGTTATTCCCAGTGCCGAGGGCGACGAAAATCCTTATGAAAATGCCAAGGAAAATGGAAAATCGCGATTCCCTTGCGAAAGTAACGGGAGGGAAAATTGGAGGAACAAACAAAACGAGGGACGATTGGGGCGGATCGTGAAGGAAACAACGAGCATGTTGGGGAAAGCTTGCAATGTGGTTAAGGGTAGTTTGGGGCTCGAAGTCAAGTCGAGCAACGCGGAATTCGGCACGAATCCGGAATCAGGAAGAAAGCAATCGATGAGTGATGTAAATATGGTGGAAAACGACGTCGAGGACAAAAAGGCGTGCACGAATTTGACGAGGTCCAGAAGCTGGGTTGACTCGATGAATTGCCAGGAGCCGGGGGAACCAGAGTTCGATCACGTGCGATACAAAATCGTCAAGTCAAACGTGTTCGAGAAAAACGTGTACGGGAACTCGGGGAAGGGTGATGTTTCGTACGGAGGATTGATGGAGTACTTGAAGCAGTACTCGTTTCAGGTAGAGCATTTTAATGAACGGATGAATGATTAACTGCTTGGTAGATAAATGAGCACTTTTCTGGGCATGGTTGGAGAAATCAAACATCAACTTACTACAATTTAAAGATAAAAACGAGAAAAAATGTAATATACCTGTATATAAATTGTTTATTAGGGTGATTCAAAAAAAAAATTTTTTTAATTTCGTACGTATCAACTCGGAATATCAAAAAGCATCACAAAAAAAAATTTTTCCCAAAATTTGAGCAAAATCGATAATTTTTTAGAGGTAACTCAAAGCGATTGTTTATAATCGCTGAGTCGCGTGCAACGAATTCATCACTATAAACAAAGGTGTGTGTTTTCTGTGAATATGATCTAAATGTCTGAAAATTTGCATGTAGGATTTGTAAACACTACTCTTTCGGATAGCGTTAAGTAAAAGTCGATAATTTATTTTTGTTAATAAATAAAAATTAATTTATTAACAAATATTTGTTTGTGAATAAAAAGTAATGGCCGCAGTTTTTTATAAATTAAAATGCGTTGAAAACTTACATACGTCTGAGAATTATAACTATTTAAGGAAAAGATTCTCATTGTCACCAGTTATAAGTAAAAAATTTTTACTTCGGAAAAATTCCGTGCATCCGCACCGTTATTGAAGGTTTTATTAAAATGCTCGCAAGTTCGTCATTTATTTTATTATTATCAAGTAAGAAGATATATTTTCTGTTAAATAATGATACGAAATTGAATAATGCAGCTTAGTGATCAGGTCAGAAGATAAATATGGAACAATAATGCAATTATATTAATGTTTTTTGACTCACACGATCATGTACACAGCGTCGAGTGTTACAATAATAATTTTCGGAAAAACAGAATTGTCCGTTTTAATAATCATAATAACGAGTTTTTTTCCATGATGAAATAATGGTATTTTTTTCAATATCTGGTACTATTTTTCGATGTTTATTGACTGTCAAAAACAGAGCTTGCTGTTGCTTTTCATTTCTCGTGAGTAGATTATTGTACTCTGTAACGAGAGGCACTCCCCGTTCAGCGATGTCATTCACTACTCTCAAGCTCGAAATGAGTTTTTGTAATTTCATATAATTTTTATCAGTTGTCTATTTATTGACATCTTATTGAAAAAATGAAACATTCTCAAAGCTAAGTATTTTAAAAAAATTGGTAACTATCAGGTGTTACGAAATTCTCTGATTTAAGGGAACTTCGATTTTTTCAACATCAATTTTTGCTCTGATTTCTCTAATTTTCATTTCAGGATCTTTCGTATTTTTTAAAATACGTATCTAAAAGTAGTATGAGTGAGTGATAAATAATCCAGATACTACAAATAAAAAAATGCACGAGAATCATAAAAATGAAGTTATTGATGAAAATTATCATGAAAAATGAAAACAAATGGATACGGTTCAAAACTTTTTAATAGAAATCTAGACAACACGGAAAAAAGTTTCACGAAAATTCTTAAGGTTACGAAATTTGAAATTCTTTATAGTAATTAATCATATTTTTACGAATAAATAGATAAAATTGGTAGGAGTAAGTAATAAATAATTGAGATACTGCAAATGAAACATGCGTGAGAATGATAAAAATGAAGTTTTCAATGCAAGTAATAATGATAGTTAAAAAAAAGGGAAGTTAATTACAAATATTCTTACTGAAATCTATTCAACATAAAAAATAGTTTCATGACAATTCTCAAGGTAAACGAAGTTTAAAATTCCTAATAATAATTGATGATTCTTTCATGTATAAATACATAAAATTTGTAAGAGAAAGTAATAAATAGTTGAGATACTGCAAATAAAAAAACGCATGAGAATGAGAAAAAAGAAGTTAAAAATAAAAATAATAATGGAAGATAAAAAAAAAGAAATTATACAAAAATGTACATACTGAAATCTTTACAACATGAAAAATAAAAAAATATCTTTAAAACAATAAAAAAGTGACCTGTGCAGGAGCTTTACACGTTGCCTAACACAATGTGAAATTTTTTCGTTGCTATGCATAAGGTAAAAAACTCGCTGGTGATGGTTGGGGTATAAAAAAATCATCTTCTGACTTATTCAAAATAAAAGTACAATTTCCTCCCTTTTTCAACTCTGCTCAGGAACTGCTATCCAACAACAATGTAGTCATCATCGAACCCGTACGTGCCGAATCGATGAGCTGCAAATCTCCTAACAACTCTTGGAATTTGAAGAGAACGGGGTCGAGTGTAAAAACCGCCAATTCGCTACAAAAGTCGACTGAAACGATAAAAGACGAAGAACATGCAATGAAAGAGAGACCATTTAACAAAACGCCGAGACAATCATCCTTGCGAAAGCATTTTTTCTACCAGCCTATACAGGTGAATCGTGAATTGATAGAGGACGAATTGCCGAACCCCGACACGGTTCGTAACGTGCGTCAATTGTTTGAAACGACACTTGGGGCAAAAAACGAGCCAATAGGAGATTGCAATCATCAAAAAGTCTCACTTGCGAGGGACATTAACGACTTGGAAAACGCCCAAGAAACGAGGAAAACTTGCGAGAGCGACGGATCATCCAGGTATTCGAAAATCCATGGATTTTCTGTAGATGGAGGTTTACCGATTTGGTGATAGTAGAAATGTTAAAGGTTAAACAAGTTTCCAATAGCATTGAAGTTTATTCAGCATAAAAAAAAATTAGTTACACTATACATGAAGAGAGACTGTTTTTAATGATATTCTATTTCAACTTTTACCATAAATTATAATAATAATTATGGTAATGTATATTATACATTAAAGAAATAAATAAGCTTATAGAAAAATTCATTTGGCTTTGCAAAAAGTTTCTAATGATCGATTGAAAATCAATTATTTTATATTTCATTTTTCATGAATTCATGAAGCTGATTTTTTGATCGAATTCGTTACAAAAGAAAAGTTCAAAAATAAGGCTGGAGATAAAAGAATCAAAAGTAATTAGAATCATGCATAAAATTCCATTAATGAAAAATAAAAATTATAAAGTCAGAAAAATTTGCGATTTCAATATGATAGTTGACTTGCGTTAAAATCAAGATTAAAAAAGTTATGAACAATCTAAATTTTTAATACGCTAACACCAATTTACTGTATTTATCATTTTCCTCGATGCTGTCAATTACATGTTTTTTTTTTTTTAAGAAATTTTTCAATCACACATTTTCAATCACAGCGTATTTTTTGTTCGACTTTTTCGTCATCCAAAGAAAAATTTTCTATTTTGGAATAATCCATACGTTTTGCATCAAAATTTTTAACCATTAATTTTATATGATAAAAATATAATATTTTTTCTGATTATAACTACCAGAAAAAGCACTGAATTCTTCTTATTAATAAAAAATTACTATTGACGAAAAAATCAACAATCTATACAAATTCTTATCCATAACATTGAGGATCTTTTTGAATCCAAAATTTTTATTTTTCATCCGTTTAATCGATACCTATATTTATGTTTCGTTTATTTCTTAATTTTTTCAAATTTTTTTCTTTCCAATAAAATTAATATAAAAAGTCGTTCATTCAATGTTTATGAACTTCAAACACTAAAAAATAATTATTGTAATAATTTTTTTCTTTTTTCAACGCGAATTCAAAATAATGCAGTAAATTAAATTTTTTAGTGGAAAATATTCACAATGTTCGAAATTTCTCGTCCAAACTTAAAAAATTACAACTTTTTCAGATCTCGAAATGAATTTTTTTTTCATGAAGTGCACAACTATAACTGCCATTTAAATTTTTTGCCTTTCTTATTGACGTTCATTTTGTGAAAAAAAAGAAAACCAAAGCAAAAATTTATGAGATCTAAAATTCAACATAGTATTTAACTATTTGACGTCAGTATAGCTAAAATTTTAATTCGAAAATTCAAGTCACGATTTCTGTAGGTACTCATTCATTTTCCTTATTGTTTCAAATTTCGAATGTTGAATCAAAAAATTGAAATTATCAAAACCATATGTGACACGATCTGAGAAAAGGGACCTACTATCCAAAAAGAAAACTTTACAGGACGAGCGATTGAAAGAATCAAAGCAAACTCTCGAGACCGAA
>JAPYZL010105949.1:0-16328 GCA_030522825.1 Platygaster orseoliae
TATACATATATATATATATATATATATATATATATATATATATATCAAACAATATATTGTTTAATATATTTAAACAACTTATATTATATAAATAGCTTATATTGTACCATATCTAGTACAAAATAAAATTGAAAGTTTTCTCGTTACATGATACATTACAACAAAAATTCAATGAACTCACTTTTGTGTTGTGACGGAAGGAGCGATTTTGGGTTGAAAAACATTGCACATCTCCACACTCTAAAATCGTACCTTGTTCGCTAACAAAAGGTGTCCACCATAAAATTACAGGCAAATTTTCAACTGCGAATCATTAAATAAAATTTGTAATATTAGAGGTGAACATGAAAATGGATTTTGATTCGTGAAAATTTATATAAAGGTATTAAATAAATTCTCTATTTATCAAAGAAATATGAGGCAAAAGGAGATAAAGTATGAAATAAATTTTTGTGAGTTTTAAAAATTTTTGAATTTAAATTACAAAATTTTTTTTTAATTTTAATATTATAATTGTTATTTATAATAATAACTATAAATATTTATTAAATATTTAAAACTCTTTAGAAAATAATTATATTTATTTATAATAATAATTAATAAAAATAAATAATAATTTATAAATATTAATTAAATATTAAATTTTAATATTATGAATTTTATCAACTAAGAATATTTGAATTTAAATTCAAAAATTTTTTGTCACACGTTGAATAAAATATGTATTATTTCAAAAACTTCTGTTATAATTAAGTAATATCATAATTATTATTATTACTATTATTTTATAATACTATGCTATGTACCAAAAATATGAGAATAATATTAATATTAATAATAAAGCTATAATACGGTATTCTTCAAAAAAATATCAAATTAATGATTCGATCAATAAAAAACTTCGAAATTTGAAAATTGTAATATTTCATTGAATAAGTTCGTAAAATTCAACTTCAAAACGTCAAAAATTCCTAATTTAAAAAAACAAGTCTTAAAAACTTTTTCTACCAAAGCCTTGTTAAATAAACAAATTGTTTTTATTACCTTGTAAACTCGCATTGTCCAATTTGCCTGACAGATGAAACTGAAAATTAAACGTTTTTAATAAAAACCTGCAGTTTTCCATAGCTTTAGCGTACTTTTTCAATAACACTATCGTATTTTTCCACTCACCTGAAAAACCACAAAAATCATCCCCGAAACGATGACACAAATCACAACTTTTTTTTTAAAAATCATTGAAAAGAATAAACCAATATAAACATTGGTAAACATAACATTGAAGATCTATATAAATATAGTTCTTATTCACTAAATATCGATAACTATCGATTCTATCGATATTCCGTTAAATTTCAAATATTTTGGCGCGAAAATTTGAATTTATTCCAACAATTGAGAATATGCATGGAAAAAAATCACATTTAGCGACATATGTATTAATTATTTTTTATAATTTTATTAATTTTGTTCTTTTGAAAAATGATTATTTTTGAACATATGTGAATTTTTAATTCCATATACGTAGATATACATACTGATCATGTAAATGATGTACTATAGTTAGAATGACGTCACATTGTTATATTATTTTTAAAATTATGTGTCTCCGTCAATTTTTGAGATATGACAAAAAAAATACCTATCTGATATTTATTGATAAACTAACGATATCAGCAATAACAAAAATTGATGCAATAACTTGTCAATCCACTCGTGTATATCGATCGATACACGAAGGAAACTCAAATTCCTCGAGGGAAACTCAAATTTCAAAAAAAAAAAGAACGTGTAATTTTTAAGACTTTCAAAACTAGATTAAAACTTTGAAAATCGCTTATGTTTGAAATTGAAATACTTAAAAAAAATACAAAAAAAGGTTTAAGTTTGCATTTCGACTAATCTTTCGGAAAAAACTTTTAACATCTATTTATATTATTTTGAATATAAATTGATTTCGAACGATTTCGCAGAATTAAAAAAAGATAAATAAATTTAAATAAACAAAATAAATGAATCCACTTTCGAACTTATTAATTAAAATTAAAAAAATTAATCTGATAAAAATAAGTAGTATTTTTTCGCTGGGATAGTAAATTCGTTTATCAAATAATTATAATCGATTCTCCAATCAATATTTTTTATATTTATTTCAACGTTTCGATCCTTTTCAAAAAATCAAAATCTATCAAATCAACCATCATTTTTTCGACAATCTAGTTTTTAATCTAATTTTTTTATCTAATTTAAAGAAAATAAATAAATACATAAGTACATAAATATCTGCAATGATTTTCAAATTCAAAATTTAAAAAAAAACCAATTCTTCGATACATGTATATTTATTAACAGACTGCGAACCGTGACAACCTGATGCAATTTTCGGAGCATTCGTTTTCATTGAATTAACGCATTTTTACCTCGCTAAAACGTTTGATCGAGCCTCCCAAATTCCGCGCCAAGGGACAGTATTTATTTATTCTACAAAAAAACAATTCTGCCCTCGCGCAATCTTATTCCGTCGCTCTCTGAAATACATACCAACGGAGAAGAATGAAAAAAAAAAATCATTATATACGAAAAACGAAAAAGTTGATAAGCGCAAACTCCATTAATGATAAATACTAGGTATCGCTTACTACCTAAGTACTACCAATATTTTATTTATCGGTAAAAGTCTATGTTTATAAATAGGACGCATCTCGTTACTATTACATCTTTGTAAAATAATCTCCTCGGTAAATTTTCACCTTGGTAATCTTGGCGAAATTCGTGATTTCTCATTCCAAACGTCGCGAAAACTGCCAAAGTCAAATTTCACCAATAATCTCAACGCTTCGTTTTTTCCCTCGCTCCTATATTTTTTATCTTTGATTTTACTTTTTCTTTCTTTCGTCTCGTGTATTTACTCGTGCGTGCTTTATTGACATTTCCACTCTACAGCAAAATGGAAAATAACCGTAATTGGCAGTGTTGAAACAATCCTATATACAACCAACGCAAATTCTCGGATAATAGAAGTACCAAGTATTTTTTTCCAAAAACGATTGAATTAATTTACAGTAAAACCTACGCGCACATAAATATTTGTACTTGACATTGCACGATCGAATTTTCTTTTACTTACTACGCCGGAGTACAAATTTTTTGTTCGAGTGTTGGGCAAATATTTTTCCTTCTTCAGTACGTTCACGCGAAATCAGGAAATTGTAGAAAATCAAATGTCGAAACAGCGGTGTAATGGGATAAGGAAAAATTTGCGAAATCGAAAAAAAGTTACTCGCGAAACTTCGTTATAACATTGTAGTAACATCGAAGTAACATTATAAAGTTATCACGATGTTATCAAATGTTAAACTCTGAAAATCAAATGCTCAACCTGAAATTTGAAAACCACGAAAAACTTATCCCACAACACTGCGGTGAATGCGAAACACGGTCGCAAAAATTTATCAAAATCGTTTCAAAATGTAAAAAGCCGAGTCGTCGTTCGATTTTTCTTCTATAAAAAGTACAAAACTTTGGATGGCGTTGAAAAATATTCTACGCTATCAGAGAACAATAAATTACAAAAAACATTATTAAAAAACGATTATGCTACCGCTACAGCCGTATAAAATTCCACTGGAAGAAGACTCTTTGTCCGTAATTGGCGTGTACTGCAATTTTTTCATTAATTCTTCTTTCACTTTTCTTTTTCATCGTCGTTATCAACAACAAACGGAAGCCAATTTTCCCGATCGCAATCTTTAAACTTCTGAATACATTGTTCGCAGGAAAAAATCACTGTGGAATCGGTTCGATGTGAATAAATTATTAAATAAACTCTTTTACAATACACTATCCAATTGTTCGTCGTCACTTTATTCACCGGAAATAATATTAATAATGGTAGCAATAATAATAATAATGATCGTAATAATAAAAATAATAATGATGTAAAAAAAGGTAAATATAATCAACTCATTTATATACAACAACACTTTTGTTCCTCATGATTGCAAATCGTAACAAAAAAATCCACTAAAAAAAGTTAATAGAAAAAAAATCAAGGTCTAAGGTGTAAAATCGTCCTCTAAAAATTAACAAACAAAAATCTACGATAGTTAAAAAATAATTGCATAAATAGTATATATATTCGTATAATATCTATATATAAATATTTCTTTTCAAATATGTCTTCGAGGATCGAAATAAATAATTTGTTTTGTAATTTTCGTTACGAGTCCGTCATTTTCTCGTAAGTTTTTTAAATAAAGATTTTCGATAAATGTTCAATAATATATAAATATATTTTAAAAAAAAACATAACGTTTTCAGAAAATAAAAAAAATAATAAAAAAATAAAAAAATAATGCTCGGCGTTGCCCAGAATTAATGGCCAAATCGAGGGAATCCTGTGATATGAACTCTCGTTGACGATTTGTACGAAAAATTGAGGGGAGTTTTTTTAATTTGCGAGAGGTGTAATAAGGGGTGGGGGGGAAACAGCGCTAATTTTTTCAACAAGCGGTTTCGTAAATAAGCTCAGCTCAAGAATCGCAGGACGATGATCCGTGATCGTGGGCTGGGCTTGGGGGGGTCGAGGGGTTGGAACTGTTGTTCGATGCGATCGAGTGTCTGGGACTTTCTCCTGCGATGTGTTCCTGAGAAAGTTGATAATTTCCATGTATGAATTTACAGACAATATTCCCGTAGGAAAACGTTCCATAGAAGTTCAATGGAAAGTGAATGGAAAATTTCTTTCCATTGATTTTCCATCAATTTTCCATAGATGGGTCTGAATGGAAATTTTTTTTCCATAGAGCTGATGAATGGAAAAATTTTTCCAATTATTTCTTATCAATTAAAACGAATGGAAAATTTTTTTCCCATTGAAGTGATTCATGAGAGAAATTTTACATACATTTTTTGGATGGAATCTAATGGAAATGCAACAGAAATCCTATGGAAAGTGGATGGAAATTGTATGTGAATGAATGGAAATCTTATAAAAATGCAATGGAAATCCTATGGAAAGTGAATGGAAATTGTGTGTGCATGAATGGAAATGTAATGGAAATTCAATGGAAAACCAAGGGAAAAATTTCCATAGGCAAAATAACCATATAATTTTTTATTGGAAAATTCAATGGAAATCCTTATGGAAATTTGAATGGAAATTCTTATGAACATTTCAATGGAAATTCTTATGGAAATTTCTATAGAAATTCTATGGAACGTTTTCCTATGGGTTATTTTCAAACCCAAAAATTTTTACATTACTATGCAATGAAATCGGAAATTTTAGTGCATAAAATTATTAATAAATGTACAGGGCATTCGATAAAGAAAATTTTTGGTTAGGAAATATTTCAACATTTTGAACATTCAGTTACCAACAAGACAATGTGAATAACGAATATTTTTTTTTAATAATGTGGAATAATTCAACCAAGTTTTTTGTAAAATATTGAGTGGTGAATCAGAACCAAAAATTTTTACATTTTTTTCAGAAAAAAGAAGTGAAGGAAGGAGAGATCGATCATTTTTCATCGAAAATCGTAATTTGTATCGATTTATTATTATTAACTGCATTCACTGAAATTTACGTTTTTTTTTTTTGTTTTGTTTGCTACAATTGCACTAAAAAGAATTTTAAAAATTGTAGAATTATACAATTCGAATATTTTATTTTTCAGGAAAGAAATTGTAACTTACATTTACGAGTAAAAAAAATGTCCTTGAAATTCCAAATGTTTATGAAATAAACGAAAAAGAACAATAAATTGATTTTTCATTTCCCCTCATAATTAAAATCAAAAATAATGAAAAACGTTAAATAACATTTATTAAATCAATAATTACGGCTTAATTTAATAAGTGGGGATGGTATTACAATTTTTTTTTCATTTTTTCGTTTATTTTCAAACTTTTGGAACTTCAGAGACATTTAAAAATCACAACTCGCTGCTATCGACTAATTGAAATTGGTTATTTCAAATACAAGATTCTACTTTATTTGTATGCAAATTTTTTTAATTGAATAAACTATAAAATAAAAGTAATGATAAAAGGCTAGAAATTAAATAAATGAAAAACAGTTATGGTTATAGACGTAATTAATTAAAAATAGAAATTTCAAGATAAGAAAAATTTCTAATATGGATATTTTGAATGAAACATTTGGAAAATTGTTAATATTTTGCGCCAAAAACCTGACTAAAAAGTATTATTATGAATGACAAAAAATGTTGACAAATAAAAAAAATCTTATAATCGAATTTACTGCAAAAAGTAAGAGTTTTGAAAAATTATAAACATACGATATTCAAAGAATTTTAAGTTTTTTCAATTTTTTTTTTTTTTTTTTTATGATTCAACATTTTGAAAATTCAGTTACCAACAAGATAATGTGAACATTGAATATCTAAATCTATGATTTGAAATGTAAAATTATTCAACTGAGTTTTTTGTAAAATATTGAGTGGTGAATCAGAACCAAGAATGTTGTTTACATGAAGGAAGGAAAGATCGATCATTTTCCATCGAAAATCGTAATTTGTTTTTTTTCTTGTAATTTTTTTTAAAACTATAATATTACACCAAAATCAATTTCAAACATTGCGAAATTATACAATTCGAGTATTTTATGTTTAGGGAAAAAAACTGTAACTTACACTTACAAGTAAAAAAACACAACTCGCTGCTATCGACTAATTGAAAATCGATTGTTTCAAATATAAGATTTTACTTTGTTTTTATGAAAATTTTTGTAATTGAATAAACAATAAAATAAATGTAAAAGGAAAAGGCCAGAAATTAAATAAATGAAAAACATTTATGGTTATGAATTTAATTGTAATGTGGATATTTCGAATGGAACATTTGGAAAATTTATTGTAAATATTCCGCGCCAAAAAACCGAATAAAAAGCATTGTTATAACTGACAAAATATGTTAACAAATGGAAAAAATCTTTCAATCGAATTCACCACAAAAAGTAAGAGTTTTGAAAATTATAAATATATCAAATTCAAAGAAATTTAATTTTTTTTTTTTTCAATTTTTTTTACCTTGTCATGCAAAGAAGCCATGCTGCCGAGTGAAATTGGCGTATGGGACTGTAAATGCATGTACTCAGAATCGACCTGATCGACAGGGGTCCGTGGCAACGAAGGCGGCGTTGCCGTAGGTCTCGGTGGTGCCGGGCCCCTTCTCGCCGAAGTTGACCCTTCGAAAAACAAAAATCATTAATCATTAATACAGTGAATAAATTTACTCATCGTCAATCATCTAAAAAAAAAAAAATTATCATCTTCAAAAATAAATATGTTCACAGAGTTTACAACGTTGAAAAATCACACGGGTATTTTTTTCTGAGATTTACCATCAATGATTTAAAACCTCAAAATAGCATTAAATCATCGACGATGAAATTCGTCGTTTTAAAAAAAGGTCAAATTTTTAAGATTCTTGTAATAAAAACTTTTCTTATAAAATTTTATTTCATGTAGATATGTTTATGGAAAATTTTTTTTATAAAAATTTCAGTTTTTAAGAAATGTACGAAGCTTGAATATTTTCTTATAAACAATTTTAAATTTCTTATAAAAATATCACTGGTTTTTATAAAAAGTATTTTTATTATTAGAATTTTTAAGGTCAACCGTATAAGGAATAGAATTCTTATAAGAAATTTCTAATTGTTATAAGAATTTGGCCATTTTTTATAAGAATCAAAATCACTAGTGTATAAACATGTTTTAAAAATTCGTTGAATTTGTTTTTTCAAGGTTTCACATTATTTTTGGCAAATGTCATAAAAAAAAATTTCGTGTGATTTGTCAACATTGTAAATGTTATGAACATAAAATAAATTTCAATTTTTTTGAAATATTCGACATAAGCATCAAAAATCAAATAAAAATAAAATACTGATAAAAACGTTTAGCAGGTTATTTAATTCATTACGATTTCCACAATTGAACAACAATTTTTTAATGAGAAAAATAATTTTAAAAAATCATACACAATCAGTGTATTTCTGTGGAATCATACGATCACAAGAATATAAACAGTCTGTAAAGATACAAATATTGTTATATTTGTTTATTTTTTGTGCAAATACAAATAAACTTTTTTGACATTTAAATTCGTAAATTTGTAATTTGCGAATTCATATCATTCTTCATTGTTGAAATTTCAACTCATTCAATAATTTATTTATTCTCACCTTTCAAAATTTAAAATAACCAAATAAATGTTCAAAATAACGATTTTGTTAAGGATATATATTAAAAAATTTCATATCCTATCATTATTCAATGTCATAACTGTAAGTAACTCAATAATTTATTCATTATTATATCTTAAACTTCAAAATAAACAAATAAATTCATTTTCAAAATGACAATTACGTTAAGAATATATTATCAGATATGTTCAATTTTCCTGATACCTGTGTTTTTACATGAAGATTCCTAACAAAAATCAACATTTTTATGTTTTAGATTTTTATTAAAAATTATTATCGAACGAACCATTGTGAGGAGAGTAGCCAGAATTTCTGACAACGTGGGAACTGAGACGTCTGGAATCCGAAGGAGGATGTCTTGGTGGCAGAGGTGCTGATTTGTTCGGTGTTTGTAATGCTGGTCCGTGTACCTGAAAAAATTTTTTATTTTTTAACAATAAAAAAAGGACAATATAAACACATTAACACTGCATTGTTAAAAAAAAAGAAAGAAAATTACGAATAAAAACAAAAAAATGCGTACTCGCTGTTGACCACCGTGAAACTGAGCACCACTGTTGTGAGCAGGAAATTGTTGCAGATCCGCAGTTTCCAAAGTCGTTGGCAAATCTAGCAAACGTTGAATCTAAAACAAAAATAATTCTCATTGTTCACTTACTGTTTTTTAATTTAATTTAAC
The DNA here is from genome assembly GCA_030522825.1 of Platygaster orseoliae. Lineage (NCBI taxonomy): Eukaryota > Metazoa > Arthropoda > Insecta > Hymenoptera > Platygastridae > Platygaster > Platygaster orseoliae. The sequence goes on from JAPYZL010105949.1 coordinate 8,916, forward strand.
GATATTTAGAAAGATTACGTGAACACGATATATTTTCAATTAATTCATTTTTATTTATCATTTTATTTAAATTTAAAAAATTTATTGTTAAAAAATGGTGACATAAGGAAAAAAAATTAATAATTTTGTCATGAAAGTAAAAAAAAATCATGAGGATAAAAAAAAATATAACAATCCCTTATTTCATCGTACGTTCAAATTATTTTAAAAACATAAGTTTCAGGTAGTATAAAAAACAAATGATTACATAAATCAAGAAATTATCAAAATAAGTAAACGCATTGAAAAATATTAATTTTTTTATTACTGTACGAAATTAACTAGTTCGAAAGAATTTACAATAAAAAAAAACATACTTGAATTCCATTTCCAGGACCCATGTGACTGATATGATTGAAGTTCGTCGGCGCCGAAATCATTTTGAATCTTCTGTCGGTTGGACGAGCTGCGCGGTTTCCTTCGCGAAGAGAAAATCGTCGTCGCGGTCGCGTCATTTGTCGGCCGCCGCCTTCTACAAGAACAAATTCAGAAGGGTAATTTCCAAAATTTTCTCTACTCCAGATTCATAAATTTGCGTACAAAAATTTCAGGACCAGAGGAAGAGTACTCTGAACGAAATTTTCTCACAATTTCTTGATAATTGATGTGTTGAAAACCGTAAGAGCAGAGTTGTTATTTATAATAACTTCCACATTTTTACAGTTTTCACCATTAATTACAACAAAAAGTTGAACATTTGTAATCTAAAATTCGGGTATTTTTTATGTACGATTAATAATACTTCTGTTATGTATTAATTTTCGTACTATTTTAAATAAAATCACGAAAATTCTTTTTGAATTTTGAAGATAAAACTTCTTTTGATACGAATTCTAAGAAGAAAGAAAGACAATTTTTTAAAAAAAGCCTTTTTATTTGATATTTTCCAGACTTTTGTCAAGACCTTAATCCACACAAACTCCACACAATTCGGCATATTTCCATGTCTGCACAGTTTGTGTGTTCTTTAAAATTATTAACCCATAAAATCTATCAATTTTACACAAATTGAATTTTTTTACATACGTTGATGTAAATTGTTGAGATAGATGACATAAGGCATGTCGTTGATGACGCAGGAGGTCAAAGTGCCAGAAGAATTTAATGGCCGAGCTTTTTTGACATTCAAAGTTTGCAGCCAATCACCAGATGCGCAGTCGAAAACATCTGTATGTGTTTCGCTATAAACCAATAAATATCCTTCGCAGTAACCTAAAAAAAACAATTCAATCATATAACTATTATAGTTACAATTTTTCGTAGTTCATTTTTAAATTTTGGAATTTGGAAATTTGTAATATAGAATATATATATATATATATATATATATATACATATTCGTGATCAAAAATAGTTTCAATCACATACTTATTTTTTCTTCGACGTTTGGGTAAAATAAGAATTAGATAATTACTTGAATTACTTTTGATTATTTAATGAATAAAAATGTTCTGAAATTCTTCGTTCTTTTTAAATTTATTACTTGCAATAATCAAAAACAGAATGATAAAAAAAAAGTTACAGATGTAGTAAATGTAGAATTTCACTTATTTTTTGAAGAACATTTTTTAAAAAAGTAAGTAAGCAATTAAATTTTTACCAGTATATTTTGAAGTATTATAAGATTGCCAGATTGGTAGCTATGATAATGTTTTAAAAATCTTACTACATTGTCAATCTTAATTAACAATATTCTCATTTCAGACAATAATTTTATTTAATCTTTACTAAGGTATAAAAAAAACTATTTAGTGTCTGAGACAAAAAAACTTTCACCAGTGCAATGAAGACAGAAATTTTCAAAATTTAGAAATAAGAAAATTAGCATGAGTCAATGTCTTAACAATAACAAATATGCTATCTCAAAAACAATTATTTCTTCAAAGTAATAGTACCTTTTAGAACATTTTGAAATTTTTAACATTCATAAAAAAAATTGCAAAATTTTCATGAATTTGAAAATTTGTAAAGTTTCCAGATATTTTCAATCTGAAGTGCATTAAATTTGTCAGTAATTTTCAACGATTTTGAAATTTCGAAAGATTTATAGAATATAAAAATTTATGAAAATCTAAAATTTTAAAAAACTTTTGGAATTATGAGCCTTTCAAATTTGATTTTTATCAATTTAAAATTTTCAATAAATTTATAATTTTCTATAATTTTTAATGATTCATTCATTTTCGATTTTTATTTTTGAAATTTTGAATTTCGATGTAAATTTAAAGTTCAAAAAAAAAAACTTAGAAAATTTTTGAAATGATGAAATTTTCGAAAAAAAAAACTTTGGAAATATTTGAATTTTTAAACTTCCAAATTCGATGTTTCGAATTTTTAATGAATTTTCAATTTTTTTTTATTGAAAATTTATAATCAACTAATGATTGTGATTTTTTCAAATTTTTAATTCAAATTTAAATTCAAAATATCAAAATTTAAAAATAAGAAAATTAGCATGAGTCAACGTTTAAACAATAACAAATATGCTATCTCAAAAAAATTAACTCTTTATAGTATTTACGTCTTTCAGGATCCTAAATTTTACAGGATTTACAATGTTTTTCAACTCCTGCATAACATAGAAACATTAGATAATTTTTACATATTCTAACTTATTCAGGACCTCGTATTTCGACAGAATTCTTACATTTTTTGAATCACCTAATTTTTCAAGGTTTTTATTTTTGGGGACTCCGAATTTTTGAGTTTTCCGAATGCTCTAAAATTTTTTGAACTTTTCCGAATCTTAGACTTTCATTAGATTTTCAAACTTTTCGGAATACCAGATTTAGATTCTTGAGGATTCACCATCTTTTTTGGATTCCCAAATTTTTCGGGATTTCAAAACTTTTTGAGATTTCCGAACTTTTCGGGATTCTTGAACTTTTCGGGATTTTTGAACTTTTTGGAATTCCCGAACTTTTCGGGATTTTTGAACTTTTCAGGAATTTTGAACTTTTCGGAATTCCCGAACTTTTCGGGATTTCACTTACTCAGGACCTCGTATTTCGGCAGAATTCCTAAATTTTTCGAACCACCTTCATTTTTCGAGGTTTCTATTTTTTGGGACTCCGAAATTTTGAGTTTTCCGAATGCTCTAAAATTTTTTGAACTTTTCTGAATCTTGTACTTTCACTAGATTTCCGAACTTTTCGGAATACAAGATTAAGATTCTTGGGAATTTCCGATTTTTTTTTGGATTCCTAAATTTTTCGGGATTTCAAAACTTTTTGAGATTCCTAAATTTTTCGGGATTTCAAAACTTTTTGAGATTCCCCAGTTTTTAGGTATTCCTGGACTTTTCAGGATTCTTGAACTTTTCGGGATCCCGAAAAACTCGAAAATCTCTATCTCGCACCCCCCTAACAATAATACAAATTTGATATACAGAAACAAGTTGCACTTACTAACGGCCGTAGGAACCGCGGGATACATAATTTCCCGGTCTCTGCTTTTTCTTCCTTGACTGTCTACATAAGCCGCTAAAGTTTGGAAAACAAGCAAAAATTCGCCACGAGATAACTCGATACAACGCAACGCATCTATTGTGCTGTGAGTCAGGAAACCCAAAAGCGAATTATCTGGATGTACCAAAGCTGAAAAAAAAACATCTCATGAAAGGCAACTAGTTAAAAATCAGTGAATTTGGTAAACAACAGCAAAAATTCAAATACACTAAAAATTTGACATTCAAATATAAGTATCTAATTTTTATAAAAAAATTTGTAAATATTCAAAATGTGAAACATCATTAAATGCCAGTTCTGAAATCCCTCGTATCACATAAAAACTTTCTCAACTTACATTGATACTCTCCGAGCATGTTGTAGATGGAAAAACCCGATGCGTAACCAACGCAGAGACGACCGTCAGACAACACTTGCAAGGTCTGCACTTGACAATGGAGTACCATTTCTCGAATGCGTTTGTGTCGCGTTTTCATCCTCGTTATTTCATATATTATGACTTGCGATGCATTCTGTAACATAAAATTATTATCCATGCTCAGGGGCGTAGGCAGAAAAAATTTTCAGGAAAAGCTTTACAAAAAAAAAGGTATCATTCTTTTGAAATTTTGTAATTTATTGAATTTTGAAGTTTTTAACTTTAGAGAATCGTTTCTACCAAAATCTCAAGACGTTTACCTGCTTTTTTATTGCAACGCACAAACAGTATATGAGTGGATTTTGACACATGACGCTGGTGGTGAGAGTGATGCAACCCTTGGTCTCCGCGACCTTGATCCATTCGACCTCGTCCCCATCCAGAGCACGAACCGGTACCAAACGCACGTGGCGTTGCTTCCCACTGAGCACGACTATCAACTGCTCCTCCGCCACGTACTCCAAAGCGTAAATTTTTTTGCCTTCGCCGACTCTCGCAATTTCTACAACAAAGCAAACGAATTAAAATAAAATCTCTTTCGATTTCTTGCACTTTACGCATTCAATTTTGAGGTTAGGTCTTACCACTATGATCTAAATCTAAGCAGAAAAGGCCCTCCTCGGTGCCAATGACTAGACGATCCGGATCAATAATTGCCCCAGACATCACATTTTTAATGAGAGCCAGCGTATTGTCCAGTAATTCCTTTGCCCGGAAAATCTTCGATTCCAACAGAAAAGAAAAACGACCATTAAAAAGTCATAATCAATCTACGCGGAAAAACGCGCACGAACAGACTCTCCGTTTTTTTGATTGATTGTCAAAATTAGTAACGTTTAATTCATTGAATTAATGTGTTAAAATCGAGTCACAAAATTAAGACACGTTTTACCTGAAATTTCATAATAAAAATTGTAACCAAACAAATGTCAAGAGTGACGAAACATCAAAATCGACGAATGAATAATAATGAAAATTAGTAACAAAACAAAACGTGAATGATAAAAGTTTTGGTTGATTTTTCGTCGCTGGCGTCAGATCCTCCGCATCCACGTTTTTTTCTTGCAGATGGAAAATGTAGGGAAAAAACTGCTTACTGTCGTATTAGGAAGATTGTTTCTTTTCAAAATTCGATGGAGCTCACTCAAAGCCACAACCCATTTGGTTTTCTCACTCTCCGTGTCAGCAAGCATTAATGTGTGATTCCGCAAACCAGGTGGCTCTAGCAGAGATGTTGTTATCTGTTTCCAAAAGAACGGCATTAGCTTCGTCAACACACTCGGCGATGGTCAAACAATTTGAATTTCGAACGAGGGACTAATTGCGAGATTTGAACTTTTTCGATTTGAAAATGAGGAAACTACGAATTTCAACTAGGAGTGAAAATTTTAACTTCTAAAAACTGAAAAAAATAAGTATTTTCAAGTTACATAATCAGAGAAAGAAAAAATTTTGAAACAAGTCTTAACCTTGGGGAATTGAGATTTTTCATCAACTTTTTTATTGCTGATATCGTTAGTTGATCAAAAAATATCAGACACGTATTTTTCCTTTTTGTCATACCTCAAAAGTTGACAGAATACATCGTTTTGAAAAGTACAACGAAGTGACGTCATTCTTACTAAATGACGTAATTTGCATGCTCGGTATATCTATGTATACGAAATTAAAAATTCACGTATCTTCTAAAATGATCATTTTTTAAAGAAACGAAAAAATACGGATTGATTTTTTTTCGAAAATAATTGATATATGTCGTCAAATTTGATTTGTTTTTCCATGCAACATGTCTATTCAAATAACTCGAAATGGAAATTTTTAAAATACGTTATCAGATTACAAAAACGTCAGTGTGAGTGAAAAAGAAAATTTAATTTACTTTGAAAACTATTATGAAAGAAACAAAACACAGCCCGATTTTGTGTCCTCTTAAATTTTTTGTTGGTTACCAATTTTCGGGTTCCGAAAAATATAAATTCAAGTGAAAGCCAGAAATGAACTTTGAGTCAAGTTTTAATAACTAAAATTTTTTAGTTATTTCAAGGAATTTTCAAAAAAATCAAAAGAAACAATTAAAAGAATAAAATACAAGCGAATTCTGAAGAATCCCAAAAAATTATTCATAGTCAAGTTTAAGTATTAATTTTTTTAACTAACTTTTGAATGATTTAAAAATTTGTCAAAAAATTGGAAAGAAATAAATCTAGAAAATTTTCATCAATTTCATACTTTTGTTTCAAGACGTCACTTAATAACCAAAATTGCTCTAAATTTTCTAACACGTATTACTCTCCGAAAATTACTGACATTTTTGAAAAACATTACTAATTATCAAAAATCATGCGAAAGTAAGCAAAAATGTTCTGAAATTTTATTCATTGAATGATTTTATTAAAAAAATTAAATTTTCAAAATAAATTTATGGAAAATCTCCTCAGATTTATGCCATAACGAAATTTATAAAATTACTCATTGATAGCCAAAATATCGTACTATTTTATAATAATGAAATAATTCCAAATTTTTTTACAGCCATCATTTTACTTATTCTAGAAATGTAAATTCAACTGCAGGTCAGAAATGCAATTTCAGTCAATTTCTGGTAGTAAATTATTTTTAGCTATTTCAAAAATTTCCCAAAAAAAGGAAAAACAATAAAAAGCATGAAAAATACCAGCAAATTGTGAAAGTTTAATCAATTTCGAAAACAGCAATTTTAAATAATTTCAGAGAATATAACTCAAAATCACGTTTCAATAATAATAACTATTTTACTTTATATTCCACTATATAGGGGAGACTGGGGCAAAATGCGCAGTTTTTGATAATATAAAATTTTTGAGGTAGCATAAGGGGTGAGAGGATCTGTAAATGGCACTATATTGTAGCCCACATATGTGGCTACAATTTAGCCACAGGCAACTTTAGTTCTAGTTGAACCTTATGCCTCATATATTTATTTAAAAAAAAAACTATTTTCTACGCAATTTCAGAAATCGCGATTTTCACGAGGTTGATGGATGAAAAATTGTGTGAAACACAAAATAAATGATTTCATAAACAATTTCAACAAAAAATTTTTTGTTAAGAACAAAATTTAATTCTAAAAATTTGTATTTGTTAAGAACAAAAATTTTGTAAGTAGCGATCAAGTGTCCGTCGAGCAACAGAAAAGCTTTTCGACGCGAGCGCTTCCAATAATTTTCCACCATCAATACGCTCTGTTTTGCGAACATAAACGCGAACCATGATGAACAAAATGCTAAAAAAGAAAAAAAAATTAGAAAAAGTTCGTTATTCCAAAAAAATTAAAAAAAAAAGGTCGTCAAACTTTCAAATTTGATTTCAAAAAGAAAGGTATTTGACAAAACAGTTTGACGAAAAAAAAAAATGGAAAACAACAAAAAAGTGAAGGAAATAGCGTAACATGACCAAACACAGCGAAACAATACAAAACAAGCACTGCGCATTTTGCCCCATGGCTTCATT
>JAPYZL010105963.1:0-23351 GCA_030522825.1 Platygaster orseoliae
CCATATGGAAATCCAAATGGAAAGAAGAAAGTTCCATGAAGAACTATCTATATTTCACTCTCGTATGACACGGTCTGCGAAAAGCAACTTACAACTCCCATTGCAGATGCCTTAAACTATTCTCACTACTATATACATGCGGGTTAAAGTTTTCGGTAGCCACCTAGCGGCGATCGAGGCTTCGGGCCACTGCAGCTAGGTGGCTACCGAAAACTTTAACCCGCATGTATATAGTAGTGAGAATAGTTTAAGGCATCTGCAACGGGAGTTATAAGTTGCTTTTCGCAGACCGTGTCATACGAGAGTGAAATATAGATAGTTTTTTACGGAACGAACTATCTTCTTTCCATTTGGATTTCCATATAGAAATCCATTTGGGATTTTGTTTAATAAATAAAAATAATAGAATAATAATAATTAATCAACTCAAAACCCTTTCCAAGTATCTATTTGGATTTCTATTTAGACCGAGGTAAATAGGTTTCCAAATGGAATTCCATTTGGATTTCCATATGGAAATCCGATTGGATTTCCAGGTAGAAATTCAGAAGGATTTCCAATAAGATTTTCATCAAAACCCTTTCTAATAATCTAGTTGGATTTCTATTTGGATCGAGCTAAATAGGTTTCCACATGGATTTCCATTTGGATTTCCATTTGGAAATCCAAATGTCCCGCCCAATTGGATTTCCAAACCAAATTTCCATTTAGATTTTCATTTGGAAATCCAAATGGAAATCCAATTGGATTTTTTCAGCAGGGCATACACGCATACTAACTGTTAATAATAATTTTTTCATAGTTTAATATACACATATACTAACAGTTATTCAATGAAAGTTTTCTAAAAAATGCCAAGAAACTCGTATCTGTATAAAAATATTGCCACTTTTATAAAAAATACATTAAAGTGTATAAAAACTATCTGTGTTTGATGAAGATTTTTTAATTTTATAAGAAACTTCATAAAACTTTCTCGTGCTTTATAAAGTACTTTGTAAAAATGTGCATGATTTATACAATATTGTATAAAAACTGTGCTTTTTTTACAAAGTACTTTATATAATAGAGCACACTTTATAAAGTATTTTATAAAACTTTTCCAAATTTATGAACATTCTCGTGTGCAATTGGGAAATATAAAAATTCTCTTTTTATAGAGTATGACAGTTAATAAACTTTTGTTTTATAAAAAAAGTTTTTTTTATGAAACTGTGTTTATAAAAATCGACATTTTTTATAAAGTTTTTATAAAATCAGTTTATAAAAACTGAGTTTTTTATAAAGATTTGGCTAATTTTTCTAAAAATCACAGTTACTAGAGTTCCGGCACCTGAAAATAAAAATGGAGGATGTGCATTTACAACCGGCGATTTGGTTTCGATCATTTTGATGTGGGCGTCGCGTTTCTATGTGTGTTTTTAATCTTCTGTACCTAGGGGTAGTCTTCAGTACCGACAGACAACCAGGGACAAAATGAAAATATCCCTAATGGTGTTGTTATTACGCGACCAATGTTTTTGACATGGTGTGTAGCAAATTACTAGGAAATATCTACAAATCTTACAAATGTTAATTTAAATATATATGGCGCTTTTTAATTTAAAATAAAACTTATTTTTTAAAAATACGTGCATTTTTCTGTATGCATTTTCTTTTTCTTTCTTGCCTTACCGGGAGAGAGAGAGAAAGCAAACTGGCATGAACTGGCACAAAATGGCCGCCGTTGCTTGCGTACTCGTATCTAAGAAGATTAGAGACCAGGAGATGTAACTCCCTATACCTCGTTGTGTTACTCGACAGCAGGAATTCTGCGGCACGCAGTGCTCCCTCTATATGAATTGGCTTCACGATGCAGAACGCCAAAAACGGGTTCTGCGCCGATTACTTCTGCTTGACGGTTCATGTATATACTCATACACATGAAATCGACGCAGTAGACAAATTCTGACGTTCTACGCGTTGAGGCGATCGAAGCGGTGGAGGCGCATCTTGCCGCAGAATGACCGCTACCCTCTCCACCATACTTCTTCTCCTGGTCTCTAATCTTCTTACTCGCATCAATCAAAACAAACCAAAAAGAAACAATAACAATAATCTGCGTCGCAACCACCATCCATCAGTGAAAAACAGTGAAAAAATGCAAGAAAGTTGAAACGAAAATCGGAAACCAAAAGGAAACAGCTGTCGTGTTAAGCAGTGTCAATTGCAACGAACTTAAGGGGAGGTTCTCCTCTTTTCGGCCGAAAAGGAAACGAAATTTGTTAATTTAATGTCGGATAATAGAAAGACATGCGAGTAAACGGTTTTGATGGTTTATTTCACCATCTTTCTGCAACAAAAAAAAAAAAAATTTTTTTTCGCAGAAAACCATAACGCTGGCCCCAAAATGGCGGGTCTTGTCAACCTCTGCAAGCGAGATATTGTTCGGAAACGTCAAGGCTGTAGCCACTTGTAGTGAATTGAGACAAACATTTTTTTTTGTATAGTAAAGAATATAAAACTCCTTAAGCCTTATACCTATTTTTTTATAACATTCATGAAAAATGATCCAATTTATGCATAATCATAGAAAAAGTTCAATTTTTACCCTCTTTCATTCAACTTATCTCTCGTTAAACGACTATTATTTAACAGTTGTTTATGTTTATTATAGGTATAAGCCATAAAAAATCATATCCTTCAAGAAACACTATTGATGAAGTTAATCGGATCAATAGATCATGAGATATGCTTGACATTAGGATGTAAAAATGGTTTCGAGATAAACGCGTTTAAAGTTGTAAGTCTCATAAACACGTTCTAGGAGTATCATCATCTACTAATCCCCTATTAGCTAAAATAGCAATAGCCTACAGCTAAGGCTGTCGGGAACTCCCGGCGCCATTTAAAACGTTCATAGAACCTTTTTTTGCTAATAGGGTCAATGAAAACCTTGAAATTGGCAAACAAAAAATTCACCCAACCCTTTTTTCACTGTTATCAAGGTTGCTCTTTACGACGGTGCCCATTGACGTATATAATGGACCGCTACTCTGCTCTCGTACAGTCTGACGGCTTTAGAGAAAGAAAAATAGACTTCAGAAAGAGACACATATAAACCGGAGCAAGAATGCGTAAGCGCGCATTCGAATTAACCTATAGTAAGCGACAACGAGAAGGATAGACTTACCTCAGAGGTAAGTCTATTTCTTTTCAAAGCCGTCAGACTGTACGAGAGCAGAGTAGCGGTCCATTATATGTATATGTCGATGATGGTGCCATATAAATTTTGAGAAAATCATTTTTTAAACAAATATTGGCAAAACGGAATTGAGAATGTAAAATTTCAGACACTTTTTTTGTTCATTTCATATCGTTAAAGCTTATAATAAATATGCTGCGGATCAAAAATCCTTCTACATGCCTCATGACGTCACTTAACAGTCCATTCTCCATGGACCGTAAAACCTACTTTTCGTTGGAAAGTAGCTCTTTTGTAACAACTTTTGTAACGTTTTAATTACAAAAAGTAACGTCCCTCGGCATGTGAAACATCGTGTGCACCTCTCAGAGATATTTTTGCCATCCTCGGACGGCAAAAACCTCCGAGAGGCACACAATGTACCATTGCACGCATATTCTAAGCATTCGTACCTTTCATTTCATGAAAAAAAAATCGATTAAAAAAAAAAAAGAACGTCCCCTTAAATCTTCCACCCGTTTGCGCGTGGTACGCTGTATCGCAAATGCACCACCTCCGTGTTTGTTTTCAGGTGCTGGGAGCACTTTCTTTGTGCGTATTTCGCAAAAAATATCGTGTGTGCTACGGACCTGAGCCGTGTTTTGGACGAGGGTCGATGTTTCCAGGCTTAGTTGTAGAGGTCGCAGGCGCGTCCTCGGCTACAACTAAGCCTGAAAACATCGACCCTTGTCCAAAACATGGTTCCTCATGTCCTAGCAACACAATATACTATTTTTTTTTTCAATTCGAAAGTTCAATTGAAATTCAAAAAAATTGGTCGTCATAAAGAGTAAAATAAACTTCTTAAGTGTGATGTTTTCGAATTTTGGCATAATTAAATATTTTGTTCATTTGATGAATACGGTGGGACTGAAAATTATTTAATTGATAAGTATATAATGAAAACAAAAAAGTTTAATTTTTTTTTTCAGTATCAATAAGGAAAACCGATGCATGAAAATAAATAATAGATATTTATGCTACAAGAGAGAAAAATGATGCTTTCAACGAGTGCTAAGTTGCCTACGATCGAATCGAGTGTGCAAATGCACGAGTTGGAATCATCCTGTTTCTCCCGTGTAGCGTATTTTATTTTTTTCCCATGAATGTGCAGAAGTGGCCACTTCATTCCCCAGATAAAACGCAGGAATGAAATCTACTCTGTGGGGTATTCGTAAATCAGCGGGAGAAATCGTTGTTTTCTAGGGAAATATTCATTTCTCACGGATCAAAAGAAATGATTCCCCTTGATCCGTGAAAACCAAATATTTCCCTAGGAAAGAATGATTTCTTCCGCTTACTTGCGAGTACCCGAAAAAGGTGATTTCGTTCACTCGTTTCATGAAAATAAAGGGACCATTTTTACGCATGCATGGGAAAATAGATGTTTATGCTACAAGGGAGAAAAAGGGTGATTCCAACGAGTGCAAAGTTTGGGCACGAGCGAAGCGAGTGCGCAATTGCACTCGTTGGAATCATCCTTTTTGTCTCGTAGGGAAATATTGATAAACCCCGGATCACAGGGAAAAAAGTCGCCTAATCCGTGATTAATGAATGTTTCCCGGGGTTTTTGTTGATATTTCCCGCTGATTTCCGAGTAACCCAAAAAGGGTCTTTTGTTCCGGCATTCCAGAGAAATAAAGTGGCCTTTTTTACGGATGCATGGGAAAAAAATAATTACTAAATTATGAAATTATTCTTCATAAATATTGTTTAATAGTTATTATTGATTATGAAATTCATTATATTATAAGGATTTTCAATAACTATTAATTAAAAATAGTTTCGATATAAATTTCAAGAATGACTATTTATGATTAAACATTTTTAAAATAAATTATAAAATATTTATCATGATGAAATTTTAAAAATAGTAAAAAGATGTTAAATATCCAGCAGTGAATTAAATTTTTAAAGAAAAATTTTTCACGATTATAATTGATTTATGAATCATCAGTCTTTGCAATTTTTAAAAATTTTAACAATTTTCAAATAAAAACAGTGGTAACTGAAATTTTTGTTTTATTCAGTAATTTTTTACATTTTAAGTGTTTATTTGTAAATTAAAAAATTAAAGAAGAGAAATTTAAATATTTGATAATCAAAGCAACGAAAATTTACTGAAATTTAGGAATATAGAAATCTCGATCAACAGTAATAAGTTCTTATATACAAAGAATGTAAGAACGTACTATAAGAACGTAAGAATGTACCTACTATTTGGAATCGATTTACAAGTTCAAAATCTGAACTCATAAATTCAAAATTCGCATTTGAGAGTCTCAAAAGAGAATCCGAAAGTTACTGAACCTGATGTGTAATAATCATTCTAACTTGAAGAAATTTTGAAATTTTCAGACCTGGTTCTCGAAATACATACAATCGAAAATTTGTGAGTATTTAAATTTAGTTTTTTTAAAGCAGAACTTTATTATGATTAAATTATTTATTTAACCATATTATTTGAACTTGTAGTTCGAAAAAGTTGAAAATAAAACAAAAAACTTGAGAATCAGAAATTGATTCATAAATTTCATTTTTTATATGAAGTTCGAATTTCGCGAATTAAAATGTTAAAGATAAAAAACCGGTTTTCAAAATTTGTTAAATATTGTCGGGTTATCATTTAATATTTACGGGTTAATATTTACAATTTGACTTTGATCCAGACATTTAAATGTTAAAAATTTCAAAATTCTTAAATAATCTGAAACAAGAAACTAGCCATACGATTACTAGCCAACTTTATTTCAAAGTCTTTTATAATAGTTTTTTTGGACTATTATTTTTCTCTTACATCTACAAAAAAAGTTTTCTAAATTCTTCTGACATTTTTCTTTTTCCATAATTTTTACCTTAGCCAAGTCGACGTTTTTTCCTTGAGTGAGTTTGAATTTCATGACCATCATTGACTTCGAGTCTCTGTGCTGAAATTGTTGCTTTTTCTAGGGAGAATTGGGTTGCAGAGGGAATGTTTGTCAGAATTTTTTTTCCTTGGCGAGTTTCCTTCGATTTTCTTTTAACGTTCAAATTTGACGAAACGGTAACTTCGTCGAAAATTTGACCTTCACCTGTCGGAATATTCCCAAAATCGTCGAAATTATTCATTTTTGTAAGCATCTCCTGTATTTTGCAATAATTTTCTTTATTGTTTTTCAACTTACGATTTTGATTTTCCGATGAAACTTGAATAATAGCTATTGTGCAAATAAAGAAGAAAGAGAAAACTACCAATGTATTAGCCATGATTTTTGGAGTCCGAAAAAATTTTTGATCCTGCAAGCATAAGTTGATTATATTCTTTAGATTGGTTATGAATATAAGTTTTTATTACATGATTGTTCGAAGTATTTATGGGCATGTTTTTCATGTGTTCGAGTTTGAGTGAAATGTAAATGTGTACTGAAAATTAAAAATCTAGAGGTTTTTAATTTTAATACTTCAAATCTAGGATACATGAATTGTACCTAATAGATATTTATGCTACAAGGGAGGAAAAGAATGATTATAACGAGTGCAAGGTTTGGGCTCGAGCGAAGCGAGTGCGCAATTGCACGAGTTGGAATCATCATTTTTGTCTCGTGTAGCATACAATATTTTTTTCCATGCATGTGTAAAAGTGGCCACTTCATTTTTATGGAACGCAGGAACGAAATCCTCTCTATGGAGTGTTCGGAAATCAGCGGGAGTTATCAATAAAACCCTAGGGAAATATTAATAAATCCTGGATCACAGGGAAGAAAGTTGCCTGATCCGTGATTAATGAATGTTTCCTAGGGTTTTTGTCGATATTTCCCTATGATTTCCGAATACCCTAAAAAGGGGCTTTTGTTCCCGCATTCCATAGAAATAAAGTGGCCTTTTTTACGGATGCATAGGAAAAAGATATACAAATTTTATTTTCGAAGTGATCCACAATATTGACGATTCCAAAAACCTATTCTTTGATTTAGATTTACCGACAATGCTACAGTCGGGAATTCGAATTACAAAATTAAGCAATCATAGAATATAAAAATTTTTATGTTTCGAACTTATTTTGATATTTTCTGTTTTACGTTGAGCAATTTTAGTACCCCTGGCAACGGTGGCCCGAGAGCCCACACTCGGAAGTGTGTCGGAGGTCTCTCGGAACCCTCGCGGAAAGAGTGCTCATACCGAAAACGACAAATTGTCGGATACTCGGAATGTCGTTGGTCACCACTGGTTGGCGATTCGTCAGATTTGCCGAGTGCCTTCCGAGAGAGTTCTGACAGGTCCGAGTGAGTTCCGAGAGGCTTCCGAGAGCAATCTCTCGGAACTATCTCGGAAGTCCCTCGGAGGCCCGTTACTAGGGACTTTCGTTACTTTTGCTTACACTGTGCAACTAAATTCGCCTTTTTTTTCTTATCCCAAATTTTTTTCGTGAAATGTGTAGTAACCTGAGTCAAAATTTTTTTGAGTATTTTGAGGACAACTTAGAATTCCGAGGACTTTTTCGCATGCGATTCGGAATCCTCATTTTGTACTCAAAAAGAGATCTCCAAAGTACCTATTTTTGCTGCCTGAGGATTTTGAGTACAAATTGATAACAAAATCTTCTTGTCGATAATGCAAGAACAAAAGGATTGAGAACTTTCAGGACAGATCGAGTATTTTTTATTTTGACTCGGGAATGGACACCCTGAGACTACTTGCAAAAAGTTTTTGCGATTCTACCACCAATTTTTGAGTAATAAACAATTAAGTTGAAAATTTGTGAAACAGTCAATTTTCATTGTATCTCGAAAAATAAAAAGCCTGTTTGCATCTTCTTAAGCTGATGGATTGATTCCCATTATTATTTTTTTCAGAATACTATTATTTAGTATATTAAAAATTTACAGAGCACGTCACTAGTCATCGCTTGTTGTTCCACATTAAAGGGTGCTCGGTACGGCGAAGCGAAAGCATTACCTTGAAAAAAAATCTTTTTCGAGTCTCTGTATTATATGTAGAGAATTTAGAGGAATAATTTCAATTATTCTATAGATTACAGAAACTCGAAAAGACCTTTTTTTCGAGATAATGGTCTAGCCCCGCCGGACCGAGCAAGCTTTAATGTGGAACAACAAGCGATCACTAATGACGTGTTATGTAAATTTTAATATACTAAATATTATATTTTGAAAATAAAATATTGGGAATCAATCTATAAGTTTTAGAAGATGCGAATAGACTTTTTATTTTTCGAGATACGATGAAAATTGACTGTTTTACAAATTTTCAACATAATTGTTTATTACTTCAAAATGGGCCATACGATCGCAAAAATATTTTGCAAGTAGTTTCAGGGAGTTCATTACTACGCATTTCACGAAAAAAGTCGAGATAAGAAAAATGTGTTGCACAATGTTATGTTCAAAAATTAGTGATTAATTTTCGATTTCTGTCTTTGGAATTCTCAACGACCATAAAATCACAACTATAAATTTTTGAAATGTCATTCCCATTTCGAAGTTCAAGTTTGACTTTCACAAAATTGTGGACTTTAAATATGTTTTGTTCTGAATAAAAAAAAAAAACGATATAGATTACTGTTTATCCAGGTTAAAAACAATTTCATTTTCCTGTGTAAAAACTAGAGTTACATATTTTCTCAAGTTCCTTGATCAATCGCAATGTGAGGCCTTGAAAAATCAAGTTACATCTGATCTATATGAAATTCGATATGTTCTATATTTTTACAAAAGATGTGTTCTTATGAATTTTGAGAAAATGCGCTAACTTTATTTTCCTAATAAAATCTTCGAATTCATCGATTAAATATATTTCTAAATAATCAAAAATTAGGGAAAACATTAAAGTTTTCAGAAATTCTGTAGTGTGAGTATTTTACGTATTATTTACACGAAAAAAACTGTATTATTTCTGAAGATAATGTATTTCATATTTTTTTGAATTTTACTTCAATTTTATCAAAATAAAGTTTTGAAATGTTAAATGAGAATGAAAATAAAAACGTGAATTTTGCTATCATTCAGTGAAGCCAGATCTCTCGGAGGTAATTGAACAAAAATGAATCCTTAGTTAAAAGCATTTCTTTTGATTACTCAAGTTTTCGACTTCCATCTGAGGTCCTCCTCGGGAGACTACAATACAAATCGTCACATATATAATAATTGCGCAGACAAAAACAAAAAATTGTTATTTTTCAAAAATTTTTTTATTGCTATCTTTTTAAAATTGTTTGCAGTCATTGTCACCTTTCTAAAAAGGGCTTCTCGATCTAATTACAAAAACAATATTATAGTTTCTTGTGAAACTTGTTTTCTACCTGTACTGTGTTTGAGGAAGGGGGGGAGGAGGAGCGTTAGGTACATTTCCGGAGATGTTTTATGTGTTCAGCAATTTTAAGTTACAATATTTTCGTATTAGGCTAACGTAGAATTAAAAAAAAAACACAACTCTCCCGTCCGCCCCTTAAAATTTTAATGAATACCGTTTAAATCAATTCGTTACCTTGAATTTTCAGCTTTGAAGGAGAAAACTTCACTTTCAATCGAAGTTTAAAGATTTTTACGTGTTATATCATTATTATTTATAAACTGCGAAAAAAAAAACGTTGAATTAAAGTTCATTGACGTTACTAATACGAGAAAAACCATCATTTTTGAATACAGGTTAAATTTTTTTTTTTATGAGGACAAAAGACTGAATTAATTTATATGTGCTCATGAATAAAATGATTCTCTCGTACAGCGTTTGTTGTTTGACAGCGAGGTCACTGTGCGCAACCGGATCGTATTTTATCCTCATGCATGCATAAAATAAAAATTCCGTCTCATCGACAAAGGACAAGGGTAAAGTACAGGATTTACGCGCACCTGAGGAATTCACTTTTTGAACCACTGCATTGATTATTATTTACGGTTTTGTTTTTTTTTCATTTCAAAAGAAACTTTCATCCCAAACTAAAAATTTTTTCGGAAAAAAACCCGAAAAAGCAAAACTAAGAAGCTGTAGTTTTTAAAAATTCCAAAGTTGAAAAAACCATCGAAACGCAGAATTCGAATATTCGAGAAAATAATTATTGATCAGTTCAAAAATTGAGCACTTTCAAAGTTGAAAATTTTAAGATTTCAAGTCTGCAAAAAGTAAAAGTTTGAAATAAGATGATGCAAATAAGGCATATGCATATGAAACTAAAAATTCAGAATTTATGAAATCACACATTTTTTGCAATGATTTCGATCTTGGAATATGGGAAAATTATACTTAAACATTTTTAGAGATTGGAAGAGGATTCAAAAGCGAATTGATAATTTCATAAACTCAACATCTCGAATATTTACGAAATTATTCAGTAGCTTTTTGCAACCAGAAGAAACCATATCGATCATGTACTCAACATTATCCTCCCCCCTTCCACACCCCCAAAAAAAGTTGTTCGAAACCATTCAATCAGAAATTTAATTTGATCATAACTTGACACTTTAAAAAGACAAAAACTCATTAACCGACATCACAAAATCTTTTCCACGAAACTACGAAAAACTTTCTCCTATGTGAAAATTAACATCGAATTCAGCAATGAACTTCAAAAAAAATAAATTAATAAATAGAAAAGCAGTTTTCAACGCATTAAGTGATACAACAAAAAACTTTGATAATTTCAGATAACAAACAACCATTCTTAAAGAAAACACTTTTTTCAAAAAAAAAAACCTAGGAACAATATATTTACAATCATTTTCCCACATAAAACAATTAACTATGCCAGTTTAAGGATATGCTACCATCAAAAATATACTTGAATCAAAAAAAAAAAAATTATTTATTCTTGAAGATGATAAAGTTTTTTCCCATCTATATCCCTCAAAAATGGAATGTCAAAAAAAATGTCAGTTTAAGGATACGCTACCACCAAAAATCACTCTGAAAGATGATGAAATCATTTTCCTTCAAACCCCTCAAAAATAGAATACCATTTAGCTTGAATAATAATAATGAATCGCAAAATGAGGAAAAGAACACAAAGAAAAATAGGGAAATGCTAGATATCATTGGACTCACCGAGATGATATTCTGTCCGAAACGACGACCGCACGAAGAATGCGAGTGCAGTTGGAAAAGAGAGCTTACAAAGCCGAGGAGGCTGCACGCATTTGCGGGCTCTACGTCTCACACGTACACGCCGGAGACGTAGAGCTTAAAGGGTTCGGAAACTGTAGGTTGTTGTGCTGGAAAGACCACTTTCTATTCACTTGGTATTCTTTTTTGAAACTGGTTTGGTCCCGGCGTGCACGTTATGTATGCATCCCAGCTGTGCTCGCCGATTCCCTGTTCCTTCTCTCGCCAATTTTTATTCTGCGCTCGTATTTTTGCAAAAACATCTTATCCCTGTTTCACCGGTGTTCCCCTGGGCGAAAACAAGTATTCGACAAGACTCAGGATAATATTTTTAAAAAGAAACTCAACTACTACATCACTTTATACCAAAAATTGGCTCAATTACTAACACTTTTTAGTAAAAAATCAAACAAGGGCTCGGTACCATTACTTATGAATAAAAATAACTTGGTTCATTCTACAATATTCAAAAACAAGCGTTCGGCAAGATCCGAGTTGAAAAAATATGAACTCCTTAATATTAATATTGCAAAAATTGACTCCATTTCTGGCATTTTCTGTAAAAAAAATTAAGTAGGACTTCGTTACCGTTACTTTTTAGTAGAAAATAAGTTAGCGCATTACACAGCATTTAGAAAGAAGCATTCGGTAAAAACCCGGATGATATTTCCAAAAAGAGACTATGATATCACATTTTCGCGAAAATTGACTTAATTGTACTTTTTGGTAAGAAATCAGGGGCCAGACCTCTTGATGCAGAAATCTCCCACGAAATTATATATGAAGAGTATATCTATATACATATAGATATATATGTAAAATCAACATATATCGATCTAATAAATGCATTGCCCGAGAGTAGTTACGGTGCCCGCCGCGGGGAGACGCTCCGAACATTTTCGACAAATTTTTAACACGGAGGTGTCAGATCCCTGTAAGAAATTAAGTAGGACTCGATTACCATTAATTTTAGTAAAAAGTTGAAATGTTTCATGTAAAAGGTAGTCGGGACTCTGTTAGAGAGTTTTTGGTAGGAAGTAACTGAGATACTATGAATTTTGGATAACAAACAACTCAGTTCGTCACTTATTGGTTAGCAGCAAGTAAGAACGCAGTTACTATTACTTTTTGGTGGGAATTAAATATTATTATTTTGTAGTAAAAAGTAATTGAATTGCTATTACCTTTTAGTGGAAAACCATAAATTTTCGATAAACTCAGTTCGTAAACTTTTTTTTAAAAGGAAGTAGGAACGCAGTTACTATAACTTACTCTTTAGTCAGTTCCTATTACTTTTTAGTGAACAGTAAATAACACGGTGCAACACTGAAAATATCCCTGACAAATGACATAGTAAAGGTTGTAAATATAGTCGAGTAATGCATAAAAAAATTTTCGTTATATTTTTTGTACCCTCCAAATTTTATTGATTTTAAAAAATGCGTTTTTCAGATTTTACTCGTTCATATATGAATATCTCGGTAAATTTTTTTATGATTATTGAAATGCAATACGTTTTGAAAAGGACATTGTCAGAGCTTTAAAATGACGTATGTTAATCTATTGTTCAAACTATTTAGATGTGATTATTTATCGAAGAAAACTGGAAAAGATGCTATTTTTCTTAATTTTTTCAACTTTGAATATCGTTTATTGCTTACTTTAACAAATTATTTTTCTATTATACTCGTAGTAATATCCACAGAGTGTATTTCTTGAGGAACAAATTGATGTTTCATTTGTTTAGATCTAACAGAAGTTGCGGAAGTTCTATTTCTGAAACTATTTATAGTCATACTAAAATGCTTCATTTGAAAGATTTTCGAATTTTTTTTCATATAAAAAAGATTAAATATTAAAATAAATTGATATAAAAGAACAAACTTTGGCTTAGTTGTTGGAGTTTTTTTAAAGTTTTTTTAAGTTTTTTTTCTGTGTGAGAGCGGTATTTCGAACGCTTTTTCGACAATTTTTGTTAGGAGAACTGATTTGAAAATTAGAATAAGTGAAATGTTACTTTGAAGGTTTATGCTTTTACTAAAACAGTGAATTTTTCCAAAAGTGCTATCCGAAGGCTTATATTTATCGAGGGCATTGAATATGACTTCCTCAAAATGGAATATCGAAATTGCGGGCAAGATTCCGTTCAAATCACTTATCTAAAACACAAAAAGTAAAAAGAATCTTATGTTTGTTTATGTTTGTCAAGGTACTGGCGTAGGTTTTTTACAAAATTCTCAAAATTTAATAAATGGCAGTACATTTAATAAAAATTCATCATTTTTATGCTCTTTGTCGATACAATATATGCTATAAAATAAAATCAACAAATATAACGAAAAACCTCTCAACGGGTACCTTAAATTATTTCTGCAAATGAGTCAGTTAAAATTTCAAGTAGATCTGTTAAGTGGATCATTTTTAACCTTGCGAGCACATTTAAAAAACATGGTTTCGAGAAAAACGCGTCTAAAGTTTGGAAACACGACAGAACTTTGTATTCTAGACCCACATTCAGCGCCTTGTCACGTTTGAAATAAATTGAATCCAGGAAAATGTTTGGGTACATAATATTTCACATCTTGAATATGCAAAAAAATACCAAAAAAAAATCGATTTTATGAAAAATTCACACAGGTGGACCCCCTTAAAAGTGTGAGCAAAATTCATTTTACAAACTGCGTAAATAAAGAGTCTGAAACCAGATACACATGCTAGGCAATGTTTTCTAGTTACGAAAAAATAGCGTAAGTTTCGCAATTTTTATAGATTTTAACAAATGAATCATCAATTGAGGGCCGGATCGAATAACTCGCCGAGCGCCATACACTTTCTACAGGGCTTGGCGAGTTATTCGATCCGGGCCCTGAATTTGTTCCTCAATAAAACGCTCTGCGAATATTACTGTAACAAAAAAATAATTGGTAAAAGCAATAAACAATATTCAAAGTATAAAAAAAAAATAATAAAAATAGTACCTTTTCCAGTTTTCTTCGATAAAAAATCACATTTAAATAGTTGGAACAATAAATTGTCATACATCATATTAAAGCTCTGACAATGTTCATTTCAAAACGTATTGCATTTCAAAAATCGCAAAAATATTCACCGAGATATTCATATATGAACGAGTAATATCTGAAAAACGCGTTTTTGTTTTCAAATAAGTAAAATTTGGAGGGTACAAAAAATATAATAAAAATTTTTTACGCGTTTTTCGGCTATATCTACAACATTCACTATGTCATTTCACGGGTGTATTTCATTTTTTTTCCCTTTTTTTTTGTAGCACCGTGTAATTTACTACGGGTTGACGTACTATAATGGGACCTAACTTGATTAATAGATTTGATTACGTATTATTCTATTATAAATGAATATAAATATATTATAAATATATTTTATATATTTATAATTACAATATATGATACTATTAATAGACTTGATCGACTTTTTAATAAAATAATATAATTTTTGATAAAATGCAACTGATCCTGTTACTTTTTTGTAAGGAGGAAGTTTACACGCACTTACTGTAAAACTTTGTCACTACTGCAATTTTACTACTATTTTGAGGTAAAAAGTAACTCAACTACTATTATTTCTTAGCGAGGCACTGTGAAATTTTGATAAGAAAAAATTAAATTTGTTACTTTTTTTCAAGCAGGGAGAAGGAATACAGTAAAAATTACTTTTCTGTTAAAATAACTTATTTCTTACAACTTTTGTCTGGAAGGTCAATAATTAATTCGCATTTTAAGGTAAAAAGGAAGTTAGTTGCCATTACTTCATAAATAGATAGTATAAGTTTTTTATCAAAAACTACTTGGTTTGTTACTCCCTGGTTAAAAAGAAGTAAAAACGCAGCTACACGTACTGTACTCTTATTTTGAGTTCAAAAGTAACTTGGTTGCTATTATTTTTAGTATAAGGCTTTTTAGTTGCTAAAACGAATGGTTAAAAGTAACTTTGTTATTACACCTTTTGGGATCAGAGCATCAATTAGAATACTTTATGGTAACAATGAACTTCGCTACAATTGTTTCATGGAGAAAAGAATTCAATAACTCGTAGTTTTTTATCATGGAACGCCCCCTCCCCTCCTCCTCCCCCCACTCGGAACACCGCAAATGTATAAACGCTAGAATTAATTTAAAAAATTGATTGAAATTATACATATAATTGCAAGAGAAGCTTATGAAAAAAGTTATCCACAAAAGCACTGAAATCAGTACTGAATTAATAAACCATCAATGTATTCTACAAGTAATTGATTTTAAAATAATGGCGAGAAAAATTTCGTTGATTTTTTTACTATTCTTTCTCACCCTGCAGAGACAAAATAGCTGACAGGTTAATAAGTAGTAGCGAAAACAGGATTAAAATTTATCATATGATATTCTATTGTAATAAAGTGATGGATTAAAAAGATTGAAAAAATACCATGGCTTACTCTAAATTCCTTCGAGTGAATTGGGATTTACTCGTTCCGAGTGAAATTTTGACTCTAAAGCGAATGAATGCTACTAATCCTGACGTTCAAGTTATAAAAACACTCGAATCTCAAGAGCGACTGCATACACTCTATTGTTCGAGTGGTTGGATTCACTATTGCGTAGAGCGACTTTATGTATGTGCGCGCGTGCGTGTAAAGTGTAAAGTTAGAGTTTTTTTTTGAGTTCTTACAAATAATATAACGAGCTGCTCAGTGGGTTGATCAATAATTCCGTATTTTATCATATTTAATCATATTTAATTTGCATATATAGGTTTACAATTGAAATCTGTTTAGATTTCTTAAGTTTATTTCTAACAAAAATAATGAAATAATTTTTTGGTACATTTTATATTTATATATTTCTTTTTTTATTTAGGTTTTTGTTGGTATATTTTTTATTTAAATATATGCAACTGTACGAAGCTCTTTTCCAACTTGGCTTTTTTATTTTTATCATGTGTATACGCGTTCGATAGAAGAATGGTTAGGTAGGTAGGTTAGTAATAAAAAGGATATAGGTTCAACTCCTAGTAAGATCAACTGGCAAGGTGAACTGGTTTGAATTTTCGAGCAATGTAGATATTGTTCTCCCAGAGAAAGTATGTACATCTACAATAAAAAAAAATTTTACATTCAAGTTTTAATTTCATAAATTTTTTTACAGTGTAGTGAGTGAATCATAAAGTAGTGATCATTGTAAAAAATCACTCGAATGTTGAGTGAAAAATCACTCTCTGCAAAAGTGCAAAGATTCACTGGAACGAAAAGTTCGAGTTCACTACCTTTCGAGTGGCAGTATTTGGGTTACCTCCTAGAGTGAATTTTCACTCTCACACTGAGAGAAAAGGTTGTATAGGTTTGACTAAAATTGTGTCTGATTGACTAAAAAAGTTTATTCATATATTATGAGCCTAATAGGAATCTATTACCTTTAACTAAATAAATTTAGTCAATGGCTCTGGGTCGAAACGATTAAATTATTTAGTCGATTGAATGTAATTATAAAGTTTATTTTAACGAAGTATTATTCAGTCTTACTCGATATTTTTTGTTACTTCTACTTGCTGATTACTCAAACTAAAATTGAGGGTACAGTAGTTCCAGCAATGTGTTAGTATTTCATGAACAAAATAAGTTTTTGTGCATTCACACGGAGAAAAATTTCATTAAAAAAATTACTACGTTTTTCAAAAAAATTACAACTTTTACATTGTATACTATTATATAGTATACTATACTATACTATACTACTACAATACTACTATACTACTATACTACTACTACTACTATACTACTACTACTATACTATACTATTATAGTATACTATTATATAGTATACTATTCGTTAACTTAACCCTAAAGATGTTTTTATTTTTATTAGTCGTTCATGCCAATTAGTCAACGTATAGTCGCCACGCCCCATGTAGGCGCTTGGCTTACCTTTTACCATCAGAAGTGACATTATATGCATCAGGGGAACTATGCCATTAGAGTGCTAATGTCTTTAGGCTTCTGGTAAAAGGTGCCCATACGACTTCCGAATTATTACGACAAGCTGAGTCGACAGTAGTATAAGGTTAGCGCGGTATATATACTTCGCATGGGAATTTTTAGGTCTTGTGAGAGAGAAGTGCTCCTTAGCTTGAGCGGTGTATTATAGCGGGAGATTCTTTACGTTCGACGAAACAAGTAAAGATGTATTGACTAAACATCAATGGAAATCGACAAGCGAATCAAGGCATTTCAAAAAAAAAAGTTATTGTACATTAGTAAATAATTTTATTTATGTCTACGCTGAGTTCTTTGCATCATCTAAATAGTTTTAGTCAAATTGATTTTACTATACACTCTTTTAACTATATAAGTTAAGCTACCATAAATAATCTAGTTTTTTGGAAGCTACTAAATTATTTAGTCGATCCGATGATATAAGAGTCTAATAAATTAATTTAATCAAACCTACACAACCTTTTTTCTCAGTGCATTCACTCTTTCTGAGTGAAAATTCACTCGAAGAAATTAAGAGAATACAGTCAACATGTCGATGGGTCCCTAGAAGAGAATCGTATCTTTTGGGACTTCCGAGCATTTCATCGTATTTTTGACAGAGGTGAAACATTTCATCGTAACTCAAATTTTTTACTTTTTCCGAAAAAGTTATTATTGATTTCTTTAAACCCTCAAGAATTCTGCACAAAAAATTCGGAAACCAATTTTCGATTTTTACCTTAGAAAATTGACAAACAAATTTCAATAATTGAAATGACCAAATACTGGTTGACTGGATAATTTTTACTTGGCTATTCTTTTGGAACATTTTGTTTTCACAAGATTAATGTGCTTTTCCCTGTTGTTTAGTTCGCTGAATAACAAATTTCCATTACTTTGTAAATTAAATTTGTTATAACAATGCGTTTAAACACATTATTGCAATATTCTGTTTCTATGAAAAATACATGCTTTTTTAGGTTTTTAGAGTTGTTGCAGAAGTGAATGACGCTGATTTTGTGAAATTTATTTAAAAAATATATTGCAAAAATTTTGTTCTACAAGATTTATGTCGTTTTCATAGTTTTTTAGGTTTCCGAGTAAAAATAAGAGATCATTTTTGTGAAATTCTTTTATTTAAACAGTTTATTTGAACAAATTACACTGAACTTCCACTTATTCAAATGCTCGCTTATTCCAACGCTCACTTATTCCAACTTCCAACTAAAAAAGCTCAGATATTCCAACTCGAAAAGTCCCCTCACCCCCCACCACAGTCCCAGTACGGCCTCGCCTGCTTGACAGATTGGCCTATTAGGAATAGTCGGGAAGCGATTGATGAGTGTATAAAATTCTACAAAAATTTCCGTGACGTGTTCATCTTTTCACATTTGTTATTTCTAAAGAAATTTTTCACGAGACAAAAAAATTTTTTCCTATCTAATTCGTGAAAACAAAAAGCAAAGAATTTTCAAAGATGTTTTTTTTTTGGCACGGCGCCAATTAGTCGGTCTGTCTACTGTTATCTAGAGACCCTTTAAGAAGAGAGACTGGCAATGAGGCAACAAGATGGCTGACAATAAGTGTCAGCTTCTCTGTTCTTCCCACGCTCTCCCCTCTCTGCTCTCTCATCTCTGTTATCTATTCTCTGTTCTCTGTCCCTCCCACGTTCTCTCCCATTTGCGCGGGTATTTTGTTGTCCCGGCTAGAATACGCCAATAGCAACGTAGGGACGCTCATTGCCAGTCTCTCTTCTTAAAGGGTCTCTACTGTTATCTAGTCCCAATGCAGGTTAATGGACCCCAATGGTCCTATTGTTAAAACCATTCAGCGTCCTCAACGAAAAACTGGCCTCAACGCAGAGTAAAGGTGGGGACCCCTCCGGAGTTGAAATAACTGAATGTTTACGTTTCGAGGCGGTTGGAATAAGTGGAAGTTTACTGTATAACATTTTTTTGCTCAATCATATGTTTTGTTTTAATAAAATGAATAGCCCACCCAACTTTGTACGTCAAACTTGCTTTACAACCAACTGAGGTTTTATATGAACTATTTTTTCGGAAAATTTCATTAGCTAATTATTTATCGAATATTCTATGCGGAATCTACGTGAAAAGTTACCCATTAAATTTAGCGTGATACTGTTTAAGACAAAACTTTTTGGGAAAAGCCGCTTTATCACTCGCAATGAGTATTACAAAAAAAAACATTTTTTATTCACCTAGTGGCGAAAACGCTCGTTTTCGCCACGCTTGTATCTCATGAAACTCGCATTTTCACCACTAGTAGAATAAAATATCGTCCTTTACTAGTGTGGAATATACTATTCTTATGTATTTCCATTTATTCACGATATTATCAGTATAACACATTATTTTATAATGTACCTGGCAACATTTTTACATCAAACTTTTTCACAATGAAAATTAAAATTAAACGTCGACATTAAACCAATTTATATTTATGTTCGAAAATTCATAAAAAGTATTAAAAAAAAATAAAATGACATACCTATTTACTAGGGGTGTACAGGATAAAGAATTTTAGAAGTCGGGCTGTTTCGGAAAATTTTACATGGGGTCGGGATAGATCCCGAGTCATTTGGAAAATCTCGAAAATGTTGAAAAAACCGAAAATGTCGGGAAATCCCGAAAACACCGAAAAATCATGAAATCTTTGAAAAGTTTGAAAAATTTGAGTAATAACGAGAATTTAAAGAATCACGAAAACTTCGAGAATCTTAAGAAGTTTCGGAATATAGAGAATTCAGGATTTCCGAAAAATCTGATAATTCCGATATATCCTTAATTCTAGAAACTTCGGGATTTTAGAGAAATTGTTAAAGCGATTTTCCGAGGGCAGTGTAAGATTAGAAAGAGCGCGATTGATTAAGACCTATATTTTACTAATGCTTGTTACAGAATGAAGTTTTGAGACAATCGCACTTACTTTTATTTAAATGACAGCGAGAATTGTGAATTCCAACAGAAATCTCGAAATGTCGGGAAATCCCGAAAAATTCGGTAATCTTTAAAAAATTCAAGTTTGAAGAATTTGAACAATCACGAGAATTTCAAGAATTCCGAAAATTTCGAGAATCCCGAAAAGTTTAGGAATCTAGAGAGTTCAAGATTTCTGAAAAATCTAGTAATTTCGATGAATCCTTAACCTTATAAATTTCGAGAGTATCTTGAAACACGGACGTGTTTCGACCGTCGTTAATCGCAGATCCCTTCTACCTGTCTTTCAAAGTAAAAGTGAAAGGTCGAAACAGTACGTGTGTATATTTACGCGGAATATCTATCCCTCACTTTCTCTAACACATGCGTCTAAAGCGGGGAGCGAGAGGGACACGTACATGTTCGGGTGACTTGGCTAGCTTGAAATTTTCGTCGGACCAAATTTTTGTAAGATCGTTTTTTTGTCAGTGTTTAGTCAGCTAATTTCGAGAAGCCCCGGACAGCTGTTTACAAAATGTAACATATTTCACAATGTTTTATGGATTACGTATCGGTTTCGTGCATCCTGTTTTTTGGATTATTTTGATTTACCATATAGTAACACTTACAAAAGTGCTGTGTTATGAAAAAGTGATGTGATTTTACAAGTGACTGAAACGACTGATGAAAAGTGCTATGTGCGCGAGTGCAACGATAAATTTCCCTTCTCATGAAATTCGTGAAAAAAGATTTATAAGAAACATCCTTAGTTATCGAAAATATTGATTTTGATGATTAGAAAATTTTTATTTAGCTGATGATAAGCTTTGGAATTTCATATTTATTATAGAAATTAATAAGATTAGGAATTTTTATCCAGCAAACTTGTCTGAGTGTCATATAGAATTTTTCAAACCTGTATAATTGTTGTTTGCGCATATTGATTTCAAAATAAAAACATAATTCACAATTCATACTTGTGTTTATTTTGTGTTCTTCATTGATATTAGAATTTGAGAGTTTTCAGCCTTTTTTACAGTGACTTGGAGGAAATCGAGACCAGTGTGATGTAGAAATTTTTATCAACAGTGGTAAATTGTGTATTATAATCAGAATGAAAAATTTCAGTTTTCCATGATCATTTCGGAATTTCGAAAGTATATACAAATTAAAAAAAAAATGATGTACATAATTCTATGGAGTAACTAAAAAGTAATATTGACATTACTTTCAAATCTTAATAGTTTCTCATTAATCTCAATAAATAAATAATAAATCTCAATAAATCTCATTAGTTTCAAATCTTTGTGGAAAAAAAAACTGGGCACTAAAAATTTTTTCATGTGAATATAAAATATTAATCACAGTATGAAATTTCAGATTAACAAAAAAAATCTCTTGATCTCCAATTATATGTTGATTTCTGAATTTTCAATTAAGACAAGTAAGATGTTAAAATTTTTCTCAAAAATGGTAAGTTGTGTATTATTGTCGGAATGTCATTGCTGGTCATTGCTATAATGAGAAAATTTTTGTATTCCCATAATCATTTTTCAAATACAGGAACACCTATTATTTAAAATATCAGTGTATAGATGATATAAAATAAATATATTACATAAAAATATATCTATTTTAACGAAAACTTGAAAATGTAACAAATGTCTAGTTCAATAAAAATACAATATGACATTAGAAAATTTTTCATAAAATTTAAAATTTTAGTTTTGTACAAGTGGGATTCAAAAAATTTTTTTTTAAGTGTAAGTTGTATATTATATTCTTGTTATAGTGAGAAAATTTTTTTATATATTAAAAATACGTCAACAGAAATTAAAAAATATATAAATATATACATGAATAAAAATTAATTAAAGGATCAGTAAATATAATTGTACGGTCTAAATGAAAATCAATTTTGCGAACATGCTGTTAAAACTAGTATAAGAATCAGGAAATTAGATTTATTATTTAATCAACTTCCTCGCTTGAAATTTTTATAACTTTTACCATCCTCGAAAAGTTTGTTTTCCTATAATGTAGATTTGGGATGTCGATATTTTGTGATAATATTTTTTTTTCTGATAAAAGTAATCAAAACGTGTTCAATGATTCATCTATGTTAACGTTTATACATTTTTACTCAACTCGTAATTTTTATTTGTTGATTTATCTACCAAGTTCAGTTTTTAATTGTTATTCAAATTGTTATGAAAAAAAGCCAATTTAAATTGAAATCAGTTTCTGCACCGATATATCGATATTTTTAAAAATATCGACAACCCTACAGCAGACGAATAGTTTTTTATTTATTTTCACTTTACATTGCACAATTGAAATCCCGGTAAAACCATCTAATAAATGCAAGAACTTCCTCTCGCTACTGTCAATTTCATCGTTGGTTTTTAAGAATGGAGAGAAAATTCATATATACTAAATTGCTTACTAAAACCTACATATTTACAAGTTATTATTCCAAAGTTTTCCTCAAGTAATTTTTGAGTATTTTTTTTTCGCAATTAAGCGTATCGTCAATTTTCATTATAAGTGATTATGTTTTCCATAATCATTAGGAAAAAGAAAATTGTGACTGCGGGACGTGCACGCTTTACGTTCACAAAAAAAGTATCTTCACTATGAAAATTAACTAAACAATCTCCTTTCAAATTGTGGTGTTTCAAAATATGAAATAAACAATATTGGCGGACAAAATGTTTACTATATAATAAATATATATCCATCATAAAGATGTCGGAGTGTAAAAAATGTGTGATATCTGCTGCCCCCCCCCTCCCCCACCTAACTGACATTGCCAATGTAAACGCCGCCGTCGTAATCGTGTGTGATTCCCACGCTTGAAAATTAGAGAAAAAATTAAAAATTAAGATTCAAAAATAATGATATCAAGAGTAGCGTCGTATTCAAAGATATAAAAGTAATGATATCAAAGTTGCGTCGTAGATTCTTTAATTTTCAGTACACTAAGTAATTATCACTCGCTTTGTGTGTCACGATTACTCAAACAATAAACTCTGTTTCATCCCTTCACGGTACACGTCACCAAATTTATCATTGGATTTCCTATTCGATACTTTCACTCAACTTACTTTTA
>JAPYZL010106001.1:0-23498 GCA_030522825.1 Platygaster orseoliae
TGCATCTTAAAATAAGATTGACTGAAATCACATACGTGAATTTCAAGTCATGTCTTAATTTTATTGCATCTTAAAATAAGATTTACTGAAATCATTTTCGATTCAAGACATATCATCTTCATTTAAGACTTGCTTGTTTGAAATTGAACTGAATTTAAGATACTATTTGAATTTTAAGTTGTCCCTTAATTTCGTTGCATCTTAAAATAAGATTGACTTTTTGAGGGTTTAGATTGCTTGAAAATAAATTTTAACATGGGCTGAATTTTTAATTTTATTTGAATTTCAAGTTGTGCCTTAATTTTTTAGTATCTTAATGTAAGACTGACTTTTCAGAGTGCACTCTAGAAATTGAATCTTATTTTAATATGCATCAAAATCGAGGCATGCCTTTAAATTTAAATAATATCTTGAATGTAGTTGTTCATAATTATTTTGACGCAGGAAAGTCTTAAATTAAGAAGTATTATCTTGATTCAAAATAAATAAAAAATGAGGTGAATTTTAGATATTATTTGAATTTTAAGTCATGCCTTAATTTTTTTGTATTTCAAAATAAGACTGGATTTTTAGAGTATAGGGTGGCAGTTATTTTGGTAATTTCAGAATTTTTTGTTTAACTAATAATTTTTTTTGCTTAATTACTCAACTACTTCATTCACAAAAAAAATTCAAACCTTTTTTTTATGATGATCAAAAAAACTTTCAAAGTAGATTAAACCCTAAAATTTTATCCTTCATGCTCTACGTATATAAACAAAAATTATTTTTGTAAATCGATTCTTTGAATTTCTTCTTTTTTCGCCTTGTCCCATGTATTCTCTTTTTTATTTCCTGCGGCTGTTTTTGCTGCAAGGGCATTTTTTACAGAAGAATCGGTCAAAATTGCGGTCGATCTCGTTTTTCTTGCTCGCAGCGATGAAGTTGCCTCGCAATAAATCCTCCTAACTTGCCGCGCTACAATCTGTCCCAACCTGCCCCGACCGCATTTTTGTGTAAAAGCCGTTTTGATATGAACAATTCAAGATTAGGAAGAATTTCGCAAACGAATTTTACAGTTTCGGATATGCTGTAGAATAGTAAAATGTATCAACACAATTTTTTTAAATTTTGATTGTATTTTGGAAATATGAAAAGTACACGATTCTTCTCATTTTCTCAGATTTCGAAAAAAAGTTGTAATGAGTAAAATAAAATAAAAAAAATAATAAAATGAAATAAATAAATAAAATAGGTAAAATTAATAAAATCAATAAAATCAATAAAATAAAATGATAAATGAAATTTAAATTGAAAATTGACCTTATTTTGTGTCTTACTGTAAACTGTCAAGTTTCAATGAAAGGATGTAAAATTTTTGAAAATTTTGTATTTTTTGGAGTTTATTTCTGCATTCGTGAGTTTTTGTACCTCAAAAATGAGTGAATA
Organism: Platygaster orseoliae; assembly: GCA_030522825.1. Classification (NCBI taxonomy): domain Eukaryota; kingdom Metazoa; phylum Arthropoda; class Insecta; order Hymenoptera; family Platygastridae; genus Platygaster; species Platygaster orseoliae. The sequence goes on from JAPYZL010106001.1 coordinate 1,429, forward strand.
TTTCAGTTCTGTTATGAATCATGGGTTACCTTAAGAATGCTGTTTTTCGGCACTTCTATGGGTTTCCTGCGGTTCAGACGCCGATTTAATATCTCGTCGTGCAGGCCATTCGCGACCATAGATTTCAGCACTGGCGCTATTTTTTCCTCTTCTTCTTCACTTGAGAAAGAGGATTCCTCCTCTCCGAATCCAGGATATCGTGGGGCTTGACGAACATTCTGAAAACAGAAAACATGATTTGTTCAAATGATATTTCACTGTTTTGCTGAATAAAATTACAAAATCAAATAAGAAGTATTGTCAGAGGTTACGAAAAAATAAAATTTCAAATTTTAAAAGGTTAAAAATAAAAATGCACATCGGAAATAAACTATTGTAAAAAAAAAGATTTTTGTCGGGATCATAGTCTGTCGGGAAAAAGGTTGTCGGGATAATGGTCTGTCGGGATTTTGCATTGGAAAAAGGTCTGTCGGGATTTTGCAGTCGGGAAAATGGACGGTAATCGATTCTGAAAATCGAAAGTAGCCATTCAATGACTTTTTGACAATTTTCTATATTTTTGCAACTATTCAAAACTCAAAACTTAAATTTCGGCACCTTCGAGTGAATTCGAGTTTCGTGAAAAGCCTTTGCTAAATCAGGATTAATTTCTTCGAGTGGCTCATCTCCATGCCTGATATACACGGGAATGTATCCAGGAATTTCCGGCAACAATTGTAACGGCAATGCACCTGTCAAAAGAAAATACAAGAATTTTCAACTCGTTACTTCGTTTTCCTCCACGTGTAAAAAAAATAGCACTTTACTTTTCACATTATCGAATGGCTATTTATCGATGCGTAATGCGCGGATAATGCGAATCCGAGAACATTCATTAAACATGAAAACTGTTTTCCATCAATGTTTTCTTTGTTTCTGTCTCCGGAAAAAGTACGATTTATGCGTAGTTGAGCAAGTTGCTTAGGAAAACAAATTTTTAGAAAAATTTTTCAACAACTTTTTTGCAGTTTTATGAATATTTCGGATTTTCATTGAATGTTGATGACAAAAATTCCTTTTATTGAATATTATGATTTTCAAGTTAAAAAGTTTATTGAATTTTTTATCACCCCAACATAATTTAAATACTATATAAATTTAATAATATTTAAATTAAATTCTATAGGGTCTAAGTTATGGGGAATCCAACGTTTGGTTTTTTTTATGAATAATGAATTTTTAAATTATTGTGTATGAAAAAAATGGTTTGAGGGTTAGGAACTTTTGTTGTAGAACTTGAAATTGAGGAATAGGATTATTAGTGTAAAATAGTGATAACTTCATAATTAATTAGTAATTTTTGTTCATGGGTTGTTTATATTGGATCATATTTAATGGCTAATTAATGGCTAAAAATTCATAAAAATACGAGAAATCTATGAAGATATTAGAGAATCCCAGAAAAGTTTATCGATACTTCAAATTTATAAAAACAGAATAAATAAATGAAATATTAGTAAATATAATAAATGTTAGAATTACAGGAAATACAAACATAATTTAAAATTCATGAAATACTAGAAATTTGTTAAGATACTGTTTGTTAAGTAATTTTCGAGGGTTGATGAAAATTTACTTAATTTTGAATGTTCTAGGGTATCATAAAAATTTATTTAACTATTTGAAATCTAAAAAATGTAACAAAAAAAAAAAAAAAATTGAAAAATATATAAAATAGTAGAAATCTATTGCATAGTATATACAAAATATATGCAGATATTATTTATTGAAAAATCTGTAAAAATTCTAAAAATATATAGAACATTGTAGGTCAAAATGAATCATAGAAATTTGTGTAGAAATCTATAAAAATACCAGAAAATTACTAGAATTATAATAGAAAAATCTATGAAGCTATTATTTTCCGAAAAATTCAATAAAATATTGAAATCTGTAAATTTTTGAATCGTAGATCATTGTATTTATATTTCTGTATAGAAACTCGTTTCGTAGAAAAAGTTCGAAAAATATCTAAAATTCTAGAATTTTGTAAAACATCATATCTCAGAGAAAATCCTAGAAGTATATGTAAAAATCCATAAAAATACAAAAAAAATTCTTTTATCTGTAAAAACACTGAAGAAATACAAAAAATACTTCAATTATGTTCTAAGAATCTATAAAATACTAGAAAAATCTATGAAGCTACTGTTTTTTGAAAAATCCAATGAAGTAACAAGAAACTAAAAAATTTCTAATTCTAGAGCATTAAATTCCAGATTTCTGTAAAGAAGATTGTTCCGTAAAACAATTTTGAAAAATATCTAAAATACTAGAATTTCGTAAGACATCGTACTTCAAAGTATATCCTAGAAATTAATGTAAAAATCCATAAAAATAACAAAAATTCTTTTCACTGTAAAAACATTTATTAAATACAAAAAATACTACAGTTATGTTCTAGGAATTTATAAAATACTAGAAAAATCCATGAAGCTACTGTTTTTCGATAAATCTAATAAAATACCAAGAAACTGGAAAATTTCGAATTCTAGAGCATTGAATTCAAGATTTCTGTATAGAAACTGGTTTAGTAAAAAAATTTCGAAAAATATTTAAAATACTATAATTTTGTAAAACATCGTACCTCAGAAAAAATTATAGAAATAAATGAAAAAATCCATGAAAATACAAAAAAAAAAAAAATTATTTTGATAGTAAAAACACCAAAGAAACACGAAAAATACTTTATAATGTTTTAGGAATCTATAAAATAATAAAAAAATCTATGAAGCTACTGTTTTTTGATAAATCCAACAAAATACCAAAAAATTGGAAAATATCGAATTCTAGAGCATTGAATTCCAGACTATTGTATTTCAAATTATTTTGTAGAGACCCCATGCCCCTACCCCCCCCCCCCCAAAAAAACATTTTTTGATTTCCATAATTTTTCCTTTGGAAGTCAATTTATCCCTATTAAAAAAAAAAAAATGCTGTAAAAGTCGAAATATTCAAGGCAGTGACAGAAAAAACTCCAAAAAAAAAAAGAAAGAAATGGAAAATTCGACGTTTCCCGGAAAAGTGAAATCCGTTTTTCAAAACATTTTCTAGAGAATCCATGCCCTACCCTCCCCCCCAAAAAAAACATTTTTCAATTTCCATGGATTTCTCTAAAAGTCCATTTTCCCCTTCTCAAAAAAAAAAGGTTCTGTAAAAGTTGAAATATTCAAGGCAGTGACAAAAAAAACTCCAGAAAAAAAATAAATAAATAAATAAAAGAAACAAAAAAATGAAAAATTCGACATTTCCTGTTTCTGAAGTTCCAAACGTTTAAGAAATAAACGAAATTTAAAAAAAAATTCGTTTTCCATTTCAAACGAAAATGTAAGTAAATAAAATATAATAAAAATAGTTTGTAACTTTGAATAATATTTTTTTAATAATAATAATAAATCATTTCTCTAAACATGAGAAGAAAAAGAAACAGTTTTTTTCATTTCGTTTATTTTTAAAAGTTTGGAACTTCAAAAACATGACATTTCCTAGACTCGCGCAAACTGTTTTTCAAGTCATTTTCTAGAGACTATTTCAAGTAATTTTTTACTGTATTTCAAGTCATTTTTTAGGGACTCCATGCCCTCCCCCCCCCCCAAAAAAAAACATTTTTCAATTTCCATGAATTCCTCTGGAAGTCCATTTCTCCCTACTCAAAAAAAAAAAGAAAAATTTCTGTAAAAATTAAAATATTCAAGGCAGTGACAGAAAAAACTCAAAAAAAAAAAAATTCGTCATTTCCCAGACTCGCGAAAGCCATTTTTCAAGTCATTTTGTGGAGACTTTTCCAAGTCATGTTTTAGAGACTCCATGCCCTTCCCAAAAAAAAGAAACATTTTTCAATTTCCATGAATTCCTCTGGAAGTCCGTTTCTCTCAACTCCAAAAAAAAGAAAAATTTCTGTAAAAATTAAAATATTCAAGACAGTGATAGAAAAAACTCCAAAAAACAAAAAAAAGCAAAACAAAATAAAACAAAAAATAAAGAGTTCAAAATTTCCTGGACTCGCGAAAGCCGTTTTTCACTGCACAGATCACAAAGTCACTGAAACGAAAGTGCGCTTTTTCCGGGCTCTTTACTCACTCGCGCTGGCGAACGCAATAACGAAAAGGCACGCGGCCCATGAACTTGTTCCTCGCAACATCCCGACGGATCGCATCTTCGATTGGAACTGGGCCCGTGGACCACGCGGATTCCCCTCTTTATACAACCGGGACCCCTTTCCTCCCCTCCCAAAAAATGAAGAGGAGGAATACCCTCTCGCTACGTTGTCAGTGATCGTGTCAAAACGCGGGAGATAAATCCCTTTTGCCACTGATTGACACTTGACAGCCGCCCGCGGAACGGGGGAAAAAGCGATACAAGGAAATCGCGAGCAGCGCTATATAATTAGACGCGCATTGCTTGTTAAGCCGATGGAAGGTGATTCGTGGAAATCGCCCCTAGGGCAGCAACTCGTTTTTTGGGCCCTGTAAAAAGTCGCGCAATTAGTTGGGACTTTTGTCCTTTTTTTTGGGAGGTTTCGTTTGTTTTTGGTTTGTTTTTCGTTATTTTTTGGTGAAGAAAAGGCACGATGTTGATTTTTGACGATTTTTTTAAGATTATTTATTGATTATTAGTTTTTGATTATTGTTTTTAATTTTGAATTATTTATATTATATTATTTATGAATTAATAATTATTATTATTTATTGAAAATTAGTAGATTTTTTTTATTTAATTTTTTTTGTGCATATGGTTTAGAAATTCATTACTATAAATATGAAATTAATAATTTATGGCTAAAAATTGCATGGTATCAATTGTGAAAATTTTTTAAAAATTCATTACTATTATGATGAAATTAAAAATTCACGACATGAAATTTTCGAAATGTTATGCCATGATTAGAATCTTAAAATCGTAGAATGTAAACTCGATATTCAATTAATTAGTAAATTAATGGAATTTAATTTAATAATAATAATTATATTTTTTTTAATAATTATGGAATAAAACGAGAATTCTGAATGAACCACACATTTTTAAAAATTATTTTGTTTATTCATTTATAAATGGAAAATACTGAAAAAGTTTGTCAATTTTTGCCATAAATATAATAGAATTCATAAAATTTTGGAAAAATTGAAATTTAAGTTGAAAATTTAAGAAAAAAGTCCTTCATTTTAAATGTCCCAAGTAAAAAACCTTCAACGATTTTTCGATTGAAAAAAAATTCTACAAATGATGAAAAAAAAAATTAAAAATGTCAGCATGTCACGCAAAATCGAAATCGTTGCATTAAAAATAGGTTCAATTTCGTCTCATGAAAGACAGTAATTTTCACGTTAGAGCGTCGAGGTTGACACTCGAGGTTTCACTCTACTTTTTTGCATTCAAATCGATTTCCTTGATTTATCTTAGAATTTTTCATTGAATGTATAAAAGATTATTCAAATTTTTTTAAATTGAAGTTTGCTTTAATTATATACAACGAGTTTCAAAGATTTTGAAATTGATTCTGAACATTATTTTTGAATTTTGTTCATTTCTGAAATTATAGAAATCTGGAAATATTAAAGGACATTGAAAAATTGATTGTACTGTTTTTCATTCTAAAAAATTTTTTCCATAGACTGTATAAATTTCGACACAACATTTGAATATTAATAGAAATTATAGAATTGACTCTTTGCAGATTCAAAAATTTTAAAGAATTCGAAACATGATAATTTTAGGATTGTTGTTAAATAGAAAAAATATTCCGAATTTTGTGTATATTGCGTTCGTTGTATTATTTTTTCATTTGTAATGAAAATCTAAAAATCATGAAAGTTATGGAAAAATTCAGAAGATTCTGGAATTGTTTAAATCTTGACATAATAGAGGACATTAAAAAATTTGTTGTACTTTTTTTTATTCTCGAAAGTTTTTCCAGAAACTGTTCAAATTTCTACACAACATTTAAATATTTAAATAAATTACACAATTAACTCTTTGCAGATTCAAAAATTTAAAAATTTTGAAACATGGATAATTTTAACATTATTGTTCAATCAAAGAATATTTTGTATTTTGTATATATTGCGTTTATTGTATCTTTTCTTCATTTTTAACTGAAATCTAAAAAATATGATACGGAAAAATTCGGAAGATTCTGGAATTTGAAAAATTTTAAAAAATCAAGGAACATTAAAAAATTATTTGAATTGTTTTTCATTTTCAAAAATTTTTTCATAGATTGTCCAAATTTGTACACAACATTTAAATATTAATGGAAATTAAACAATTGACTCTTTGCAGATTCAAAAATTTTAAAAATTTTGAAACGTAGGCAATTTTAAGATTTTTGTTAATTCATAAAAATATTCCGAATTTCGTATATTGTGTTTGCTGTATCATTTCTTTATTTTTAACAAAAATCTGAAAAACATGAAAATTATGGAAAAATTGAGAAGATTCTGAAATTTTAAAAATCTTAAAATATTAAAGAACATTGAATAAATAATTACACTGTTTTTCATTCTCAAAAGTTTTTTTTAGAAACTGTCCCAATTTCTACAAAACATTGAAATATTAATTTATATAGAAATTATAGAGTTGACTCTTTGCAGATTCAAAAATTTTAAAAATTTTGAAACATGGATAATTTGAGGATTATTGCTAAATCAAAAAATTTTTATAATAATTTGAGGATGATTTGAGGATTATTGTTAAATCAAAAAAAATTTGCGAATTTGAATATATTGCGTTCTTTGTATTATTTCTTCATTTTTAATGAAAATCTTAAAAACATGAAAATTATGAAAAAATTCGGAACTTTATGAAATTGTTGAAATCTTGAAATATTAAAGGACAAAAAAATTATTTGTACTGTTTTTCGTTCTCAAAAATTTTCCTGAAACTGTCCAAATTTCTGCACAACATTTAAATATTTATAGAAATTATATAATTGACTTTTAGCAAGTTCAAAAATTTGAAAAATTTTGAAACGTGAATAATCTAAGGATGATTGTTAAATAAAAAAAATTTTCGAATTTTCTCTGTTGCTTTCGTTGTATAATTTCTTCATTTTTTATGTAATCCAAAAAACATGAAAATTATGCAAAAATTCAGAAGATTCTAAAATTGTTCAAATCTCGAAGTATTCAAAGACATTTGAAAATTAATTGTACTATTTTTCATCCTTGAGAGTTTTTCCAGAAACTGTCCAAATTTCTACACGACATTGAAATATTTAAAGAAATTCTACAGTTGACTCTTTGCAGATTGAAAAATTTAAAAAAATTTGAAACATGAATAACTTGAAGATTATTGTTCATTAAAAAAAAATTTCGAATTTTGTGTATATTACGTTCGTTTTATCATTTTTCCTTTCTAATAAAAATATTAAAAACATGAAAATTATAGGAAAATACAGAAGATTTTTAAATTGTGAAAATCTCGAAATATTTAAGGACATTAAAAAATTAATTGTACTATTTTTCATTCTCAAAAACTTTTTCATAGACTGTAAAAATTTCTACACAACATTTAAATATTTATAGAAATTAGACCAACGAATCTTTGCAGATATAAAAATTTCAAAAATTTGGAACATACATAATTTTAGAATTATTTCTAAATCAAACAAACCTTTCAAATTTTGTATATTGCGTTCGTTGTATAATTTCTCCATTTTTAATGAAAATCTAAAAAACATGAAAATTATGGAAAAAATCCGGAAGGTTCTTTTTCAAAATTTAGAAATATCAAAGAACTGAAAAAAATAAACTATACTTTTTTTCATTCTCAAAAATTTTTCCAGAAACCATGCAAATTTCTGCACATTTTACAATTTCATATATTTCCAACTATGGCCTATTCGCAGGTTTAGAAATTTCATCTCTTCTTCCATCGACAGAATGAGAATAGAAATGCAATGAAAATGGCCCAGAATGTCAATGTCGAGAGAATGCAAGACAAGGCATTCGAGGCATCTGCAGAGTCTCATCGGCTGATGACGTTTATCAGGCAAAAGGTCATGACCACGCTTTCGCGATGACGTTTTCCACCTATCCATGTTGCATGCCTCGTTTACTATGGCGACCCGGAATCAAGAAAGCAGTCGAGATTTTTCTCGGCCTCCATTATGTGTCTCAATAAAGTACAAGTCAAATTCCAAACTGAAATCTCTAAAATAGCCATTAAATGAAATTAAATTCATGAAATCTCAATCTCGAGCAAGTTGAACTGCATTTTGAAATTTTAAAATACTTTTTTTTAAGTGGATATTTGTTTTTTTGCAAGATAAACTAAATTTCGCCTTGTACGGGGGACTCCGCCCTCCAACCCCCACAGGGGCTCTGCCCCGAAAAAATTTTGTTTCAATTTATAATGCATTTATTATTTTATTTATTTATTATAATCCTTAAATATTACATCATTACGGTGAAATTCATTAAAAGACTAATTGTTTTTAAATTATTTAACACACTTATTATTCACATATTGCAGTATCTGATTTGCAATATTTTTACCAATGATCGCGTAATAACACGTTGTTAAAACAACTCGAGAAACTCAGGTTAATAAGATCCTGAGTCGATTGCAATTATTTCTACAATTAGCAAAGAAATAACCAACTGATCATGCAATGATATGAAAATTTCTAATCGATTAACCAAACGCTGTAAAACATCTTTCAATAGCCACCAATGGAATTTTCGCAATAATTTTATTTTTCGCTTTTTTTCAAAATCAACGAGTTAATCGATGAACGGGGCTTCGATCGATCGCAAGTGATTTATGGGTCGAGATTTCCATTGGCGTAGGCACAATATTTCTCGTTTCAAAGCGATAGTATTTTTACTAAATTTAAACTGAATTTAAAATGAATTTCGCCTTGTACGGGGGACTTCGCCCCCCAAACCCCACAGGGACTCTGCCCCTGGACCCCGAAAAAATTTTTACTGGAAATCGAAAACTCGGAGAAAATTGTTGGTCCCTTCTCTGGCTACGCCATTGGGGAATCGGCGATTTTTTGGGAAGGAAACGAGTCTCTGGTAGTTAAGAAAACCAGTTTTCACGAGAGGAAAAGACCGCGGGCGACCCTCCTATCGATGAGGAAAAAAGCGTGTTTTTCTTTCGTGTTTCCCAGCGTCCGTGTATCCAGTCGAAAGCAACTCGCGGGCGCTGCGAACCAGGATATCAATAGACTGTCGACCTTGATTGACAATTAAACTCGACCTACATCGCAATAGGATCATCCTGCTCGTCAATTGCTTTTATTTAGCATTACTGCGACGTTTTCCGCATGCACATTGCAACTACTCCGTGAACTTTCGCTCCTTTTTATCGCATTTTCAGCATTTCATCAAAAAAAAAAAGAAAAAACTTAATTAATATAAATAAATTAAATTTAACATTATTTTGAACTGGATAAAGAAAAAATTCGGTTTCGATTTATAATGCAATAATCACATATTTTGCCTTGTACAGGGGACTTCGCCCCCCAAACCCCACCGGGGCTCTGCCCCTGGACCCCGAAAAAATTCTGTTTGTGAACATCGTATTAAAACGAAAATACATTTTTGTTTTCTATTGATTTTATATTTTTTGGGGGGTGATATTAAAAGCGGGCGAATCCAGAGAGAAATACTGTAATATTTTTTTTTTCAACATAAACTTAATTTTGCCTTGTAAGGGGGACTTCGCCCCCCAAACCCCACCGGGGCTCTGCCCCTGGACCCCGAAAAAATTCTGTTTCGATTTATAAAGCAATTATCACACTTAATCACAATTTACATTTTCGTTTTTTATTGATTTTATATTTTTTTGGGGTGATTTCTAAAAAAGGCGAGTGCAGAGAGAAATACTGTTTTTTCGCTACTTTTTTTCAACATAAACTAAATTTTGCCTTGTACAAGGGACTTCGCCCCCCAACCCCCACCGGGGCTCTGCCCTTCGACCCCGGAAAAAATTCTGTTTCGATTGATAATGCAATAATCACATTTAATCACAATTTATTTTAATATCTTTTGGTGAACATTGTATAAAAACTTGGAAGAAACAACGAAAATATAAACAAATTAAATCTCATGTATCACACATTTTTTCGTAGCTGATTCACTCATTTTTTGCCATAAGATCCAGATGACGCTGAGGCATGGGCTTCGGCGTGAGCTTCGGCATGTGAATTTCCCCCTCCCCCTCCGTGGTTACTGAAATAAAATTTTTTTATTAGTACAATTAGTACAAATTAGTACAAAAAACGCATTTTTTTGCAAGAGTAGTTTATTTTTTTTGTTGCCCCAGCAAATCTTTTTTGCTACCAGAACAAAATTACTGTGCAATAGGATTTCATTTATTATGATTGTGCTTTAATGAAAAAAAGGCACTTCTGCGAAAAAATTTATTTTGTTCAGTTGTGTTGAAACAGCAAATTGTTGATTTTCGGTGTACTGTAAAGAAATTTTTTAAGAGTAATCATGACTTTTTGAATAAGGAAAAATAAATGTAATGAAAAATCTGTACACCAACTAATTTGCATCATTCAAAGTAGTTTTGTTCTGGAAAATTTTTTTTGTATTTTGCACAGTTTTGGTTGTTGGTGAAAACTGTTGTATGACGATAATTTGTTTTATTTTTTCAAATTTGTTTTAAACAATATAATATAATATAAGATATATGTGACCTTATGTTATTGAATATAATTTTTTGAATATTATTTATAATTGTATATTATTATTATCATTAATGTCATATAAAAAAATGTAATATAAATAATATCTAATTATTGATACTTTGTGATAATTTTGATTATACAAATTTTTGTTGACGAAAATTCTTGTATGAAGATAAACTGTTTTTTTCCAAATTTGTTTAAATCAATAAAATAAAAAATAAGATATAGATATATGATATGATATTAATTTATATAATTATATAAATCTTACTTATTACTATATATTATTGATATTTTGTAATGATTTTGATTATAAAAATTATTCTTGATAAAAATTCTTGTATGAAGATAATTTGTTAGGAAAAAATTACCCTCCACAAACGTTGCAGGTGTTAGGTTGTTGGTAGACTGGCCGAGGAGGTGGGTGGTAAACTGGTTGGGGTGGGGGATAGTATTGCGGTGGCTGCTGCGGATAGTAACCACCACCTAAAAAAATTTTTTATGTATCAGTTACTTTTACTGAAAATTAACAGGTTTTTTTCATATTTTTATAATCTAATTAAACCTTGTTCATTATTTATAATTGTAATTAGACTTTATCAGTTTGTGAACGATGACTACAAATTTCGTTTAACTCATAATTGCTGTCTCTCTCAATGCATAATTCAGTCGAAGATAATAAAAATAATAATATATCAGGTCTGTATAGCAAATGGAGGTTTTCCAAATTCGGATACAAAAAGTTTTTATGTCGTGTAGAAAAAAAAGTTATATAAATGTAAAATACAAAAAGAGATTATTTCAAAAAACGTTTAAATATTATTGATAAATAATAATACAAGTAGAAATTATTAAAAATGATGAAATTAATGAAAATGTTGGACGATGTTCAGAGTTTTAAATTTCACTAACTCGAAAATACGAATTTTACAAAAATATGAAAATATCAAAAGAGAGTATTTCAAAATACGTTCAAATATTATTGATTGATAATAATATAAGTGAAAATTTTTAAAAGTCATGGAATTAATGGAAATTTTAAACAATCTTAAGAGTTCTTAATTTCACTAACTCAAAAATACGAATTTTTTAAAAATACGAAAATATGATTATCGAAAATACGAATGAATCCTGGCTTCAGGAAATTTCTTTTTCTCTTCAGCAAAACTCTAATCATAAATTCGTTTACACTAAAAGTGACAGAATTCTATGAAAGAACTGTTTTTTAAAAAATTTTAGCAAATACCTACGACCTATAAAACTTGGAATTCCAGAGCATCGAATTTTGAAAAGTGTATAATATCAATGTATGGTAATCCCAAAAAATTGTAAAAACACTAGAAAAACGCTATAAAACTTTATAGATACTCAAATAATTACGAAATAATTAATAATAAATAACTATAGTAGTATAATTATTGTTTAATGAACAAATTCTAATTATGGATTTTAAAGATATTTTTTATGTTTTGAAATTACCTAATTGATAAATTGATAATTTATTTATTCAATTGTAAAAAATATTTTCCATGATCAATGGTCATTTCATGTAATTTTTGTCTTTTATATAATAGGTATTCTTTTATTTTAAAATTTTGCTTGACATATTTCTTTATATAAATTATTGAAGGAAATAATGTTTTTCTTTGAATTCTAATTGTATTAAGCAGAATTTAGTGCATTATCCATCAAGTTTACCTCCACAGCCTCCATTGCAACCTCCATTATGGCCTCCATAACCTCCTCCATAACCGCCTCCATAACCTCCACCGCCATGTTTAGATTTGAGTTCAGCGAGTTTACACTTAAGGCAAATTGTTCTGTAATTTTTACAATACTTATTAGTTTTTCCTAATTTTTACAACACCCTTGATAATTGCATGGAACTTGCATTTTGAAGAAATTTCAGTCACTGAAATAAATCATCAGTAAATGAACAATTTGATTTTCTTACCTCTTTCGGCGTATTTTCGTCAACTTCTGGGGCTTGATGATTTCTTCCTCTGAAGACTCTTTCAAACCTTCATTTCCTTTCATTGCAAGTTCCTCTTCAGACAAGTCAATGTCTACTTTGATGACCTCGGTTCTTCCATTTTTCTCTATTAATTCTACTGTGAAGCCTTCTGCTTCCAAGTCTTTTGCAACTTGTTCCAAGTCCACTGCTTTATTTTCCTCTTCAGCTTCTACGACTAAGAGGATAGTTGCCAATGGTTCTGCAAAGTTCGTTTCAGTTAGGTGAATTTTTTACAGTATTTATGAATGAATATGGAATAAAATTAGAAATTATTCTAGTGAAATTTACGAAAATTAAATGCAAATTACAGAAAACTACGAGAAAACCTCTTGAGTTGGACGATTTTTTAAAAAATTCTGAAAGTTTGTAATAGTTTGTGTTTTGCTTCGTAAATTGGAAATTTTGCAAAATGTTGAAGCCCTGGAAATTTTTGAGATCGTCGATTATTCTTAAAAATTTGAAAAATTCTTTACGTCTTTATAAACTAGATTCTGGATTTACAGAAATGATTTTTAGAACCTTCGAATAATAAATTGAAAACTTTTGTTGTTTGTTTAGTTTTGAAAATATTAATATTGTAGTACCATATTGATTGATACAAGAAAATTTCATGATTCTATGCATGATTCCACGAAATTTGAATTATTTTTGTAATTTGGATTCAATGAAATTCAATGAATTTTCATTTTTTTATCAGAAAAGTTGAAAAATCCTTCCATCAATATAACTGTTTGAATTTTTTATTTTTTCTATGAAATTCTGGAAATCTTGAGTAGTAATTGAAAATTGTGGAAAATTTAAATGAGTAAGGAAAATTTGGATAAAATTTTGAATCTAAAAAACTAGTCAACATTTAGAAATTATGCATGATTTTACGAGATTTTAAGAATTTGTGTAATTTCAGAAACTGTTTCAAAATATGAATTTTCATGTTTTGTTTTTTTTTTCATTTTATAATGAAAACCTGAAAATACAAAAGTATAAACATATCACGAAAAATCCTAACGAGCTGAATAAAAGTTTAAAAAATGTTGAACATTGTGAAAAGTTCGTAAAATGTTGAACATTTTGAAAATATCAAGCATTATTTATCAACAATTCTATCGAATTTAACAATTTAAGGAATTAGAGAAAATGTTGCTAAATTTTTTAAGTTATATGCATTATTATAATTTTTGGAAATATATAAAGTAATGTAATTTTTTATAAAAATCTGCTGAACTTGAAAACTACTGAAAAATAAATTACTAAAAGTTTTACTAAATTGGACAAATTTCAATGAAATTTTAAAAGTTTACTGGTTCAAAAAACAAAAATCGATAATCGCATAAATCAAAAATTCGTTTAAATTCAAAATGTTTGGAAAATTCCGGAAAATGTTCTTACATTTTCAAGATTGTATCCGTTATTATATTTTTTAAAACGTACATGGTAGTATATTTTTTTTACAAATTCGTCGAACTTAAAAACTATTGAAAAATTACGAAAAGTTTCACTGAATTAGACAAGTTTCAATGAAATTTGAAAAGTTGAATGGTTTGTATAAAATTTTAAAGAATCATGAATTAACAATTTCATAAAATTCAAAAAATTTGGAAAATTATGGAAAAAGTTTCTAAATTTTTTAGATTGTATCCATTAGTATATTTCTTTTCAACAAACATGGTTATATAATTTTTTTTAATCCGTCCAACTCAAATTATATTGCAAAATTGCTAAAAGTTTTACTGAGTTTGACTATTTTCAATGAAATTTGAAAACTTGAATAGTTCGTATAAAAATATCAATATTTTTTAATCAAAAATTTTATAAAATTGAAAATACTTGAGATATTCCGGAAATTTTTGTTTTTTTAATTTTTTCAATTATTGTATATATCTATTATTATATTTCTTCAAAACATACGTAGTAATATAATTTTAAAAAAAATTTGTTGAACTCAAAAACTTAAAAAAATTACTAAAAATTTCACTAAATCGGACAAATTTTAATGAAATACAAAAAGTTGAATAGTTCATATAAAAATATCAAGAATTTTGGATAAAAAATTCTTTAAAATTCAAAATATTTAAAAAATTTCGGAAAATGTTCCTAAATTTTGTAGATTGTATACATTATTATATTTCTCCAAAAGATAGACGATAATAAAATTTTCAATAAAAATCCGTCAAACTCAAAAACTGTTGAAAAATTACCAAAGTTACACTAAATAAAACTATTTTAATGAAATTTAAAAAGTTGAATAGTTCGTATTGCATTTCAAATGGTAAAAATTTTGAAAAAAAGAAAAGCATCGAAAATTTCAAAGACTGCCAATATTTCAATTAAATTCAATAAATTAGTACAGTTTCAGAAAATATTTGTAATACAAACAATCGAAATCTGAAAAACTCAAAAAGTATCAAAAAACCATAATGAATTGAATAAACTTCTACCAAATCCTCAATTTCCTGAAAATCTCCTTATTCTCTGACAATTTCAGAAATGCCAAGTGCAAGTAACTGAAATAATTCAGCTTAAGAAAAGGTTTTTGAATATTCTTCTCAAAATAATTAAATTCTAACCTTTTAGTCCAGGATGATCATCACTCAAATTATCTTTGATCAATTCGATTTCCTCACTTCCTATCTCATTACTCGAGTTTTTCAGAGCAAACAAATTGATCAAGAACAGCACAGATTTTCCGACTTTTTCTTCATTTTCCTCTTCTTTTGGCAGTGGAGGCGGTTTCAATTCGGTTGCGAGCGTTGTGTCATCTTCTTTTGCCAGTTCTAATTCCTCTTGAGGTGTTGTTGATAGCGAATTCTCTAAAAAATTTATAAACAAACTTTCACAATAATATTACGAAAAATATTATTCACAAAAATGATTATTTTACTTCATTAATTAACTAATTTTAACTTATTGAAAATATTAAAAAAAAAAAGATAAACAAGCTACAAAAAATCAATTAAAGAATTGTCGATTTTTTTAAAATTTTTTTTTACAATATCATTCCACAACATTTACTATAAAATATGACAAAAACTGCAATAGATATCCAGCAAAAATTTTTTCTCAGTGTAAGACTCCATACAAAAAATACTTAAATACAAAAAATTTGTGAGTTTTTGTCACAAAATTCGTAAAAAAATTAAAAAAAATGACATTCCATTGCAAAACAAAGAAAACCAAAAAACTTGGAAAATCTCTCACCTGCAAAAAAGGTCGAACGCGCTTCGGAAGGAACGAAAACGCCGCAAAAAAGCACAGCCACTAACGCGTGCAACAGCATTTTCCAAGAATAAAATTCGCACGAACTCGCACCTTAATCAACAAACGAATCGCTATGGCACACTGCGTTGTTTGTTTAAAGTTGCAGCTTTTATATGCATCATCCATCTTTGAATACATGCTAGAATCCTGCGGGCTGTACACATGCAAAATCCCAAGATTCTTGCGTAACGACGTGAGTAAACCAGGGAGTCTGCATTAAGCGTCGTCAGCAGATTTGTTTTCGTCGCAATTTTCGGATTTCCCCGAGTTTCCCGGGAAAACTTGAAAAAGCCCGATCATGAGATCATCGTTTCCAAGATTGTAGTCGTAAAAGTCAGAATCGTCTTAATGACAAGGCAAATTCAGTGAGTAGCTATAAAAAAGTATGCTTTTCGAGGGAAAAACAAGTTCGTGGCCGGGAAATTTTTTCAGGTTTTTCCCATCTTCAGTGATGTGAATATGAGTTGATTTTCTTGAATAGAAATGTTGGAGAAAAAATTATTATAATCGTAGGGTGAAATCGCGTTATTTTTAAAAAATTTTGTATATTTTATTGGGAGATCGAGTTAACATAAATACATAAATATGAAATAACAATAAATATATGTGTCCATATATGAAAATAAAAATATTTCAATGAATTGTAATTCTACCATTTATTCATTGAAATTTTTAATTAAATTATATGCAATAAATTCAAGTTATTAGGTATAATAATTAAATAATTTGAATAATTTCATAATTGAATAATTTTATTCAATAATACAATTAATTCAAGTAAAAATACGAAGCTCTGAGGGAAAAATAAAGTACTTTTTACTGAAAAAAAGTAATTGGTGATCGATCTGAAATAAAAGAATAAATATGAAAAAACAATAAATATATTTATGGCTGGATGTACAATAATATAAGAAGAATTAAAATAATATAGTAATTTTTCCAATATATATATTTCAAAAAATTGCTAGATTTTTTTCTCAGCGAGGGAATTCAACAAGTAGCTATAATATTTTTAGATGTGAAAACAAGTTTATGGCCAGGAAATTTTCTCAAGTTTTTCCAATCTTCACTGATGCATATACATATAAGTTGATATTTTTGATTTGAATTGTCGGAAAAAATTATTATAATTGTAGGGTAAAAATCGCGTTATTTTATTGAAATATAAATAAATAAATGTAAAAAAACGAATAATGTATTTATAGTTTCATAAAAAAAATATTTCAATTTATTTAAATCATACAATAATTTATTAAATAAATTTTGAATTTATTTTAATGAAAAAAATTGAGTTATAGGTATCAATACATTTATTATTTATTCATAAAGTGATGTAATTCAATCAATAAATTAAACTATTCCATTAATATAAGTAATTAAGTAAATTAAGTGAATAATTTGCCTTATTCAATTTATATAAGTAAAAATGCAAAACTCTAAGCGAAAAATATAGTAATTTTTACTGAAAAATATAGTAATGGGGGATCGAGTCCAAATAAATAAATAAATATAAAAAAAAATCAATAAATATATTCATCTATATATTGAAAAAGAAATATTTCAAATTATCTCAATTATCTTATTTATTTATATTTCAATCATTATTATATTTAAATTCAATAAATTAAAATAAGAATACAATTTAATAAATAAAAAATAGAATAAAATGATGATAATAAATTACTTAATTTATATAAGTAATTAAATTTTAGTAATTAAGTAAATAATCCGAATAATTTGATAATTAAATATTTAAATAATTTATTCAAAAAATTGAATTTGATTATATCATTTATTTAAGTAAAAATACAAAACTCTGAGAGAAAAATATAGTACTTTTTACTAAAAAATATAGTAATGGAGGATAAAGTTGAAATAAATAAATTAATTCATATGAAAAAACATTAAATATATTTATGGCTAGATGTACTATAATATATAGCAAATCAGAACAATGTTGAAGATTTTTTTAAATATTGTAATTTTTCCAATATTTGTGTTTTACAAATTACTAGTTTTTTTTGAGAGAGAGAAATCATTCAATATTGAAGAATCATTAGAATAATACAAAAAAAAAGTATTAAAATCCAAGAAAACAATCGCTCTGCTATCGTTTAGAGAAAATAAAAATAATATAATAACATTTTTTAATAATAAGAAACCAAAACATGATGTAATAAATATATAATATATAGATTAGTTGCATATCATATTTATTGAAATGTAAATTATAATTATATTTCAAATTGAATTTCATATAATTGATATGTATAACTATAATTACAAAAATTAAAATATATAATAAGTAAAGACAATTAGAATAAAAGATTTAGAATTTCCTTATTTTCTTTTGATTTAAATAAAATCTTACAGTTACAGAATAGAAATGTTTTATTTCTTCATAACTATAATTAAATAATGAGAATCATTAAAATAAAAAAATTTAAATCCTTTCATTTCCATTGGATTGGAATAAAATAATACATAAAATCACCATGAGCTTCGAATAAAAATATTATGTATCATTGATTTCGAATTACAATAAAATAATACACCGTTTGGATCTGGGAGCAAAATCAAACAATACAAAAAAAGCATGAAAATGATATAATAAAAATAGCCTTATTTTCGTTAAAAATAAAGTATAAAATGAAATAATACCAAAAATCGAAAAACGAATCAAAAGATCAAAAAATAATTCGAAAAATCGAAAAAAAAAATCGAAAAATCAAAAAGTAAATTGAAAAATCAAAAAATAAAACAAAAAATCAAAAAATAAATCAAAGAATCAAAAAATAAATTGGAAAGTCAAAAAAGAAATCAAAAACCAAAAAATAAAAAAATTAATCAAAAAATAAATCAAAAAATCAAAAAAAAAAAAAAAAAAATCAAAAAATCTTTATAATACCTCCTAAAAATTATTCAAAATATGAACTAATTTTTTAATTACTGAATTTTGGCTCCAAAATATTAAGAAACACCATTTAAACAACACGTTCAAGCTTAAAAATATTTGCAATAAACTTCGTTTTATAAATTAAAAAACTAATAATATCATTCCTGAAATTTATTTCCCAATATTTTTTGGGAAAAATTCGCGATTGAAACGATCTTATAAATTTTAAACCCGTCGTTTCGTTTCCCCCTCTTCCACCGCAACTAAAACCCAAAGCGCGCTCTGATTGGCTCGTTAAATTCCCTAATATCTTTTTGAATATTGATTTTTCAATGAAACTCCAAAGGAAAAATCTCATCAGAACATCGATCAGCATTGGTTCTTTCAGTTTGAATTGGTAATTTTGAAATTCTCAGTGTAAATTTCATGTCATTGGTTGGTACTCCTGGTAATCAAGTATGCGTGTGTCTAAACTAGCGAACGGATATTGAATAACTAGCGTTCCCATCATTTCATTAACCTTAGAACGAGACTGAATTGTTTACGAATGCATTTACATCCCATCGAGTCGTGCTTGATCCGCGCGAGTCGTAATTATAACTATAGTCGTACCAATTTTTACATGATTATTTTCTCGGGTATGATAACGATTATAAACAAACGAGAAAACATGAACTTGGGAATGAAAAACAAAAATTGATGTACGAGGAAAATCAATACGTAATCAATCACTTATGAAATCGCATGTTATGAAGAAATGATTTTTTTTATCGAAATGTTTTTAGTATACATTGAGGAAAAACGTAGTAATTTGTATTATAAATATTAAAAAATTATATTTTAGAAAAATATACAATGGTATATTCAATTTTATTTATTTTAATAATATATATATAATATGTAAATATATATATATTTTATATAATAAAAAATACAAAAACATTTCAAATAATACTAAACTCTACGTACCGAAATTCCCATTGCTATTTTTTTTACTGAATACTAGCAGATTTTGCTCTCAGAGCACAACCTCATTTATTTTCTTAAATTTTTGGTTTTGTTTTTTTATAAATTGTTCTCATCCTAGGATTTCTTGTGTCATCTAATTAACAGAGGTACGTCATTAAAATTTTTATCTGTGATAAAAAAAATGAAAAAGAAAAACTTGGAAGCAGGCATGCATGAACTTGTTCCATTCAAAGAGGCATCCGCAGTCATTGAGATATCGAAATCATACATTCATCTCAATTGTTTCTAAACGTGAATCAATGCCAAATCCTTGGAACGTGCGTTGTATGCGGTATCAATACAATCTATTTACTGGTCGGAATATATGAAAAATAATACTCCTTTCAAGACTTGTCAGAGTTACGACAATGTGTTTTTTTTCTTTTGATTTATCGCCGTACTGAATGTCATCAAGTTGGGTGTTTTTGAGATTTTTTTAGATAATTTTCCATTCGTAATAATTAATTTATTTTTAATTTTTTATAATTAATTAATTTTTCAACAAAATTAATTAATTTTTGAACAATAATCCTCAATTTCCTAACTAAAATAATATAATCTGAAAACTTTGAAAATTATTAAAAAATTACACAAAATCGAAAAGTCAAAAAGTATGTATAATATAAGGAATGTAGAAAATTACAATACATTTATACATTAATAATACAAAAAATATATATAATTCATTTATATATATATATTTATTTATAGAATGTATTTATATATTATTTATAATTTATTTATATTATTATATAATAAAGAGTACAAAAAATTTGTAAAATATGTAAGAAAGATGTGCATAAATAAATTTCGAAAATCGAATGTATGAAATGTCGATAAAATTCAGTGAGAACATGGAAAATAATTTTCCATTCGTCATTTTTATTGTTTCATTGCGTAATTTTACAGTCTAATAAATACCTGGAAAACCAGTGTTTTATGAGTAGAAGATTCTGTAGTTTTATTGGACGCTGCGGGATTTCCCTCTAATTTGAGATAATTTGCTTTGACGAACTGTTGAAAAGTTTCTCGTCGTTAAAAGAACGTAGTTTGTGAAGAGTGTATGAGAGTAACATTGCTTGGAAGTATTTACGTTTCTGTGGAAAAATTTGGATTGTTTTTACAGATTTTCTGAAAATTTCAAAAACATAACAGATGTTGTTGTTTCTTGGAAAGGATCCAAAATTTTCTGTAATTTATGGAATTAATAATCTGTATCTGAAATTTTACGAATTTTGCAGAGGTATCAAAAAATACTCGAAATGATTAATAATTTTTAGTTCTGAAACATTTTTTGAACTTATAGTTAATATAATGTATATTTAATGCAATGTATAGTTAATATAATGCATAGTTAATATAATGAATAGTTAATATAATGTATAGTTATTATAATATAATTTATTATAGTTAATATAATATAATATAAAGTTAGTATAATATAATATATACTTATAGTCTTCTCTTGGAATTTTTTGAATTATTTTTTATATTTTTTTAAATTTAATTTTATATATTTTAACGGATTTTCGATTTTTGATTTACGCAAGTATTCCTCAAATGACCAAAATTTCGACTTCAAATAAAAAACTATATACTTCAATGTCAGGTTCAATTAATGGTATTTTTGATAAAAAGCTTGTATGTACCTATGCATACCAAAAAGATAGATTTTTCTCAAATCTCAAGAATTATAAACAAATACTTGAAATTATCAATAATTAAAAATCATAAAACATTTTTTCAACTTGCAACTTTCTCTAAAATTTTCAAAATATCGACGATCTACTATAAAGACTTAACATTTTTTGACTTTGAAAAATTTCAAAAATACGAGAAATTCTTGAAATATCCCAAAACCTACATTTAATTATCATTTTATGAGATTATAATGAATATTTATATTTTCAAACATTTTTTTTAATCTTATATTAATTTAAATTTGCATAAAAATTTCAATTGAAAAAAAACTCCATCAAGTTTTCGATATTTTGCTGTATATGCATACAAAAAAAAAATTTATTTTTTTCGAATTTCAATGTACAGGGTGCGCCACCAAAATCCGGACAAATTCAACAAAAATTCATTACAAATATTTGTCATGAATAAATTTATTTTAAAAAAAACCTTTTTACATGCTAATCGATATATCTATGGAGATAATAACTATTCGATATATCCTCCATTAGCTGCTACAACGGCCTCTAATCTTGGTC
>JAPYZL010106041.1:0-51056 GCA_030522825.1 Platygaster orseoliae
GAAATTGTGACACAACGTTTTCGAAACGTTAAACTTCAAGAAAACGTAAAAAAAGAAAATCGATTTTCTGAATCTGCTTATCCCTTACTCCCCCCTTAAGACATTAGTAGCTTTAAATTAACTAGTGAAAAAATCATTCCGCAACATGATTCGGAAGAAAGGTCATTCGGAAAAAAAAATATTCGGAATTATGGTCATTCGGACAAATAGAATCGGAGAATTGGTTGTCGGAGAAATGGTTTCGGAGAAATGACCTGTAATTGCAAAACAATAATTTAAACTATAATATTATATTATCATTTCATACTACGTATACTAAACTGTATAAAGATAACGACAAACAAAGTGACGAATAAAAAAAAGGATTTTCATAATTGAGTAAAAACTTTTGCAGGGCAGTGTATATATGTATATAGGATCATGTGATTTATGCCCATTATCATACACGCGTGGCATCGCAAAGCTCGGCGGCCAGACTGCGTGACGCTCGATGCGAGGACTTTGCGGTAGAGTAACTCGGAGGCGTGGCGAAAATTTGATAAGAGCCTTGGCTCTCTTTCGCAAGCAGAATTATATTATTGCAACGCAACCGTCAGACCTGACGCAAGACCTGGAATCGCGCATTTTATCGGGCACTTTCGCAGCGAACGTCTTATCGCCCTGAACGCCGCAAGTCGGGTATCATTCTCGAATTTCCTTCCGGTTTTGTTCCGAGATTACGAGTCACTATGTTTTGTCTGCTTTCGCCATTCTCACTGTCTAGAATTCACCACGATTCGGGACATTTTCCGAAAGGCAGTACAGAAAAATAACGAAAAAATAAAGAAAAGTCACTCAGACATATATTTAGTAATTTTTGCAAGATGACATTATGAATATTATTAAATCTTATTGTAGCAATAAATATATTTTGTTGTATAAATTTACTTTTTACTCTACATCTCGTACTTTTTATAATATCATATTGTAATCCTCGTGCATTGTATATTGTATTATTGCAATTCAAAAGAATATACAATATTGGAAAAATTTGAAAGTATATGGTAAATTTTACTATATACAATGAGCTTTCGGAATAGTTTAAACTGCAATATTATTGTACTATCCTTTTTTTATGTAATATATCTGGCAAAAAGTGCAAGATTTTTTTCTCAGTGCAACGTATTTTTCACAAAAATTGTGTCTACTTATTTTCTACACATACTTTTTCCGTTTATGCCTTTTACACATGCCCGGTTACATAACAGATAAATTTTGATAAGATTACCGATATCAACTTTGATATACCAACTCAAGCAGAATTTACAGTTCTTGGGTGTGCCTTTAATCCTGAAACAGTTGATACAGAATAAAATCGCAACAACGAGTTTCAATAAAAAAGAACCAACGCCGAGAAAAGAAAAACATTGAAAAACTCGGAAGCTTTAATTCTCCCTAGAGTTGAGGGAGAATATCAATATCAGCAATATTGCGGTTGAATGTGCTTTGACGAACCCCTTTTAATTTGGCTCAATGCGGTAAGAGAAAAAAATCGCGTGGTTCGCACTGGTCAGTGTGAGGGACAGAGAACGCTGGAGAAAGAGAGAAATCGCATTTGCGGTTTTCCGTTTTATACTGAATTTACTGAATGTTTTCACAAGATTTCAGTGGATGTTTCGCGTGCATTTATGTAAAATATGTTTCTTTTTTATTTTCCATTTTGTTGGAATCATTTTTCATAAAGATTTGTAGAGAGTTGAAAAGGTGCATAGTGATTCTGAAAATTATAATGTAGAGCTAAAAATTAAATGATTAAGAATTCTAGATGTTTTTTAAATTCATGAAAATGCCAGAAAATCTCTTGGATCAAAAAGACGTCGATTACTTGTTAATTTTTGTTTTCTGAAAAATAAGAAGAATTATCGCGATCTATGAATCTTGGAATTATAGAGGATAAAATTCTGAAAAATGTACATACGTATGTAATGTAATATGTAAGTACGAAAATACAAGAAATTTCTGAAACAGTTAAAATATATTAAGATGTAATTTTCCAAGAAATATATAGAATTATTGAAAATTCATCGAAATTTGAATACTAGAAAATTGAATTCTAGAAATCGTTGAAAATGTTAAGAAATCCTTCAAAGTTTTATAAATACTGAGAAAATAATAGAAATCTTTTAGAACACGTAAACTATGTAAATATAAGTTTATGAAAAATGTATAAAACTTACAATCCAAGAGCATATGAAATTTAAAAATCTATAAAGAAATTCATAAATGTTCCAGAAAATTCTTCAAATTGCTGAGAATACGTAGAAAATACGAAAAAAAAGAACAAACCAAAATGAGTTTAAAAAAATATAACAAAATACTCAAAATCGTTCAAAATTCAAAACTACAGCATTACAATTTTTGAAAGTTATAGATCGATCAATATAAACAATGAAAATCTGTAAAAATACTGAAGAACATTAATAAAATTCATAAATAACATAAAATACTAAAGTTCTAGAGTTGTAAAAAATTCTTTGATAATGTTATTTTTTTAAAAATTTAAACAACTTAGAATCTTAGAGCATAAAAAATATAAAAATCTATAAAGAAATGCATGAATATTCGAAAAAATTCTTCAAATTGCTAAAATACTTAAAAAAATACGAAAAATAAAAACAAACCGAAATGTATTGGAATAATCAAAAATAAAATACTTAAAATTCATAAAACTTGGAATCTTCGAGCATATAACATCTAAAAATCTATGAAGAAATGCATAAATATTCCGAAAAATTTTTCAAATCGCTAAAATACTCAAAAAATACTACAAAAACTAAAAAAAGAAATGCATTGAAAAAACTAAGGGGACCAATACCTATAGACGGCGTTTTTCACGACCCAACTTTACACACGTTGATTAAAAAAAAAGTATTGCTAGCAGAAAAATGAAATTTAAAACATTTGTATTTTAAGATGTACCCAAAAATATAAAATATATTGTTTGTCGAAATTGAGCCTCCGTGTTGAGATATGAGCGCTCAAAGTTGACCATACCGCTTTGGAGAGGGCATTTGGCGTGCATTCTACAGCCTGCAGATTTAATTTTACAAAAAAAATTCATGGGCGTTTTTTGTTCACAATTATGTTCTCCAGGGAGGGACGTCGAGTTTTTTTAATTTTTCCATTTTTTTACAGAAATTATCACACTTTTAAAAAGAAATCTTTTTTTTTTCTATTTTCTTCATAAAAAAGGGACACAAAAAACTTTTTTTTACAATTTTTGGGTTCGTCACTCCCTGGAGAATTTCATCCTCTTTAAAATGATATAAAACTTATCAAAATCGGTGGAGTGATTTTTGAATTATGATGCACGCCAGTTCGAAAAACATGGTTTTGAGAAAAACACGTTTAAAGTTGAGTTAATATTGAAAATTATTGCAAATGTATGTAAATCATGTCAAAAAAGTCTATTTTATAGTTTACAAACAAAATTTATTCATAAAACTCTGTTGAACACAATAGAAAACAATCGCAAACTCAAAAAATAGATTTTTTTGAGGATGTCTTCATACTTTTGCCCGGTAGTGTATATTCTCAAAAAATTTTTTCATCAGACTGTCCAATCGACCTACTCTCCCCATTGTTCATGAATTTAAAAACTACCGCCAACACAATAAACAGTTCCCAAACTCTACACTTACGATAGTTTCCAAAACGATTTTTATACATTTACCAATCGATATTAAAAAACAATTTAAACAGGAACCGCGAGGAACGCGAAAAAAACGCGGGGAAAACGTACAGTTGTAAATTCGCCCAAGGCTGCAGCGCGGGGAAAGGGAAGCGGGGAGGTCCAACGGTCAAAACCCGTCGACCAATCAACGCTCGAGTTTCCGCCGCTCGTTTCTCGAGCGCCGACTTGGCGTTAGTTCGCCCGCGACCGCGAATTCGTGCAGATTGCTGTACATAGCTGTACACGCGATTGTGTCAGTGATCCTTCTGTGTGTCAAAAAGTTCGCGAATTCGTGAACAAATAGAAATCCCGCGGTTTGGTTCGTGGACGAGTCGGATTATTCTCGCCCGTGATCGTGCCAATTTCACGAGTTTCAGTGCTGCGAGTTGTTTTCCGGGTTTTGTTGTGCTCCGGTGTTTTTTCGCGTGTGAAACTCGAGTGTTTTTTTTATGCGCCCGCCATTTTGGATATTTGCCGGTTCGCGAGGTCCTTCGTTCAACACTGTAAGTTTTTTTGGTTTTTGTTGCGTGGTTTGAGAGGGTTTGAATTTGTTTGAAAAGTTAGTTTTAGGCGTTTTGGGGTTGTGGGATGGGTTTTGAAATTGTTGGGATTTTTAGAAAAGTTTTCCAGGCAAATTTATGATTTTTATTGAATTGAGAAAGTCTGGTATTTGGAATCGAGTTTGTAATGTTTTACTGAGAGAATTATTCAGAATTATAGCATTTAGGAATGTAATTATTTTTAATTGAGAAATGACAAGTTTTGTAATTTGCGAAGAAAATTTGGGAAGGGTTTTGAAAGTTTCTGAGATTTATTTAACAGGGTGTTAATCAATAAAAACAGAATTTTTTTCGTAAAATTCATGATTTTCATTAAATTGAAAAATTATGGTATTTGTTATCGAGTTTGTAAATTTTAAAAGAGAGAATTATTCAAAATTCATACATACGAAAATATAATAATTTTAAATGGAGAACTACAAGTTTTCTAATTTGCAAAGAAAATTTGTGAACAGTATTTGCGAAGAAATATTTATAACTTCGACAAAATGTTCATCAAGTTCTAAAAGTTCGACATTTATAATTTACATTGAAAATACAAAAAGAAATTACTTATACAAAAAATATAATTATTTTTTGAGATAATGAATTAAATTTCAAAAAGGTTTTGAAAGTTGCTGCGATTTATTTAATAGGGTTAAATAATAAAAAAAAAATTGTGTACTAAAATTTATGATTGTCATTAAATTTAAAAAAAACGATATTTGTCATCGAGTTTGTGAAGTTTGAAAAAGAGAATTATTCAAAATTTTTATATTCTAAGAAATAAACATTTTTAATTGAGAAATTACAAGTTTTGTAACTTGCAAAGAAAATTTGTGAACAGTATTTGCGAAAAAATATTTATAACTTCGAAAAAATGTTCATCAAGTTCTAAAAGTTTGACATTTATTATTTCTCAATAAAAATATAAAAAACATTATGAATCCCAAAAATGTACTGTTTTTTTGGATAATGAATTAAACTATTGTCAATGGATATTAAAAAATAAAAATAATTAATATTTTATCAGTAGATTGTATTTTTTAATCACAATTTGTTCGTGAAACTGCTGAAAAAAAATTGTATTCGAATTCAAAACAGGTGAAATGAACGAAACAGTTTCTCGGAAATGATTGAAAGTTTGTAAAAAAAGTTCGAAAATCTTATAAAGTGCGATACCTATTATTATTGAAAAATAATGAGCAAAATATAAACATAAAATTGTGTTTATTTAGCATTAACAAAATAAAATAAATTATACCTAATGTCATACTTTTATTAAGTCAACTATATTTTTTAATTGCTAAAATTTTGTGTATCTGACTAAAAAAAAATTTTTTAAACGATAAGAAACTCTGAAAAAATGTTCAATAATTCTTTAATCAATTAATGATGAAAATGGTAAAAAAATATCATTAAAAAATGAATACAAAAAAAAAATTTTATTTGCTGAAGGTTTGATATCTATTAAAAAAAAAAAAAAAAAAAAATGATTGAAAAATGATTGAAAAATACAAGAAAATGAATGAATAACACTCTTGAATCCACTCTGAAAAAAAAAAAAAAAAAACGAGAAAATTGAAAAATAAAAAAAGGGAAAAATAATTTTTTAAACAATACTTGAAAAAAGAGAAAATGGAATTTGGACGTGAATTATTAGCAAACTGTGAATATAATAGCGTATTGCGAATTTTGGAAATCGCCGAATTTGACGAAATGATTACAGTGTTCGACTTCGCCTCGGACCGTAAACTTTCATTCCATCAAAACAGGGATTTCCAAAATTCTCAATAATATACTAATATTGAAGAAAAATCTACAATATTCATTTAATTTTTCATATATTATAGTACACTATGCCATTACGCAGAGAAAAAAGGGTTGGTTACAGCGACCATTGGTTTAGTAAAATATGGACTAACCAAAGTTTTGGGCACAACAACCAAAACTTGTGTTATAGAAATTAATGCTCAATTTTTATGACTGACACTTAGGTTGCAATAACCACTTATTTGGTTGTATTACCCGAAACTTTAGTGGGCTTATATTTTACTAAATGAATGGTTGCTGTAACCAAAAATTTCTCTCCGTGTACTTTATTTTTTAGAAAAAAGAGCTAGATTTTCCTGTTAGTGAATAAAAAAAAAAATAATAATAATAATCAATGTTATGCATTTCATACTTTTGATAATTTTATCAAACTGCTGGAAAAAACTCATTTTTTAATACAAAATACGTGACAAAAGAAGGTAAAAAAATATCTTTTAAAAATGTCTTTTGTTCATAATACGTGCAAGGATATCTAATATGCGCAAAAAAATGTTGAAGAATCGATAAAAAAAATTTTTTAAGGTTAGGTTTTTTTAAAAAAAATTATTGAAAAATACAAGAAAATGAAAGAGTAAAATGTTTCAATCCGGACTGAAGAAGAAACCTAGTAATTTGTACTATAAATATTGAAAAATTACTTTATTCAAGGAAAATCTACAACACTATTCATTTTTCATGTATTATAGTACACTTAGCTATAATAGTATATTTCTTCACTAGTGTGGAAAAGTTTTTTTTAAACAAATCTAAGCGTTGTAATAAGATGAGTTAAAAAAATTGTTTCACATTAGTCAAGGACTATATTTTATTCAACAATGTGTGGAAAAGTGGCCTTTTCCACATGGCGTCGAATAAACATATTTTAATTACTTTCTTCGCGCCTAATCCAAAATTGGCAATAATAATGGTTATTTATTGGTATAAGCATATAAAGAATGGATGAACTGCATAAATTCTGATGAATCTGAGCGGACTCGTGAAGGTAAATGATTGACAAATGTTGGGAAAGTTATAATTTGGCGATGGTGTCGCGGGGCAAAAATCGTCTGGAATAATTATGACGCTCCGGGTTCATCACCTGCGTTCCTGCAGGCGCGTTGTTAAATAAAATGTGCGTCGACCATACCGGCGGCGAGTACCAGCTCCTCGCAAAGAAACTCGAAACCGGTTTCTTTGGCCGCCATGTCAGACGCGCACCACTCTCCGCACAGTCCTCTCCTCACGACCACCATAATTGTTCAACATTTTTCCCCGCATATTAAATATCCTTGCACGTATTATTAACAAAAGACATTTTTAAAGGATATTTTTTTACCTTTATTCGTCACGTGTTTTGTATTCTAATATGAGTTTTTTTCAGGAGTTTCATGAAAATTTTTTCAATATGTAATGAGAGGAAGTCTAGTACGTTTTACTAAGAAAGTATTTAATTACTGGTTTAATTATTGTAGTAATAATTTAATTTACCATTTGTAACGGCGAGATGTCGAATCCGGCGACAGCAATCTCAATGAGGAGGTTCACGTGCCTGGTATCGGATTAATTTTTTGGAAAATGGAGAGCAAATGGAAAAAACAGACGTGACGATTGTTGGTCACATATACCAAGCAACCCAGAGCTCTTCTACGGCTCTGGAGTGGCAGTTTTGGATTTTTCGTAAGTGCGTTTTTGAGGAGTGGTGTATCTTCGAAGTCGATGGGAAACAGCTTTTTTGTCTGAGATCCGAAAAGGATCTAGAGGTTGAAAGAATTGAATGTTGGTCACATATATAATCACAAATACAAACGATCTCCAGGATCCATAATTGAACATTCTATAATCGTTTCTCAAGCTTTCGGCTCTATATTTGAGCCCTCATCAGGAAATATTGTAGAAATCGATGAGTGTAACTTAATTCGAATCCATTATTTGGTACGTTATATTTTCATTCTTTTTGATATATTAATCATCACGTCGTATATATATGATTCACCAACATTGGAACCTGTTCTAACCATGTTCAAACCTCAACCTCAATATATAATCTTTATAATAAAAGCTCATTACAACTATCGGCTCTTCATCACTTAACGTAAAGTGGAGTTTTAATCTTTACACATTCAGTAAATAATAGTTTTTTATCCTGAAAAAATGAAGTGATTACGGGGTCTGAAAACGAGGCCGTAAACTCGATTTATTAAGCGTGCCATAAATGAAAACGTCCCATGGACTTTTTCGCGCCTGGAAAAATGTCGCAGCCCTCGGGCGCGTTTGTTTATTACGATTTTGGACTGTAAAACGCGTACAATATCCCGGCCTCGGATCGC
The DNA here is from genome assembly GCA_030522825.1 of Platygaster orseoliae. NCBI lineage: Eukaryota > Metazoa > Arthropoda > Insecta > Hymenoptera > Platygastridae > Platygaster > Platygaster orseoliae. The sequence continues at coordinate 8,391 of JAPYZL010106041.1, forward strand.
GTTATTACAACGCGCGAAGGAAATTACGGGCGCAGCCGCATGTTTACGATTACGATAAAAATTATCCCCTTGGCCTATGCAAATTGGCCCGCGGAACGCCTCAAACATCGCGCGCGAGTCGCAGCTTTGATCATTATTCCGTTGCGAATACGAAGCTAGTTTGTTGTCGTAGTCATATACTCGGGCGCAATATCGATAAGTCTAGTATGTACGCGATTCTCCGAATTTCCCGGCTACATCAACAGCGCGCGTTCGAGATACCACTTTTTGCCCCTTATCGCCTGGATATCTCGAGTGATAAAGGGGCCGACATATCGACGCGAGTACCAAGATCAACTTGAATTCCGATCGAGATTCAATTTCCTACGACCTAACTTGTTTCTGAGATGCCAAATTTTAGGTCGGCAATTTTATTGAAATATGTAGTATATTTCTTCACTAGCGTGGAAAAGTTTTTTTTAACGAATCTGAGCTTAGTTGAAATTCAGTTATTGCTTATTTTGAGGTCGCGGTGTAAGGGAAGATTTTAAAAATTACGAGTTGTGTTCGAGAAAACTGTAGGATGAATTTTCGAGTACAGTTTCGTCCATTCGCACGTGAACAAATGACCAAGTTGTAGGTTCGCGGAAGGTCGGGAAATTAATGGTCTTTACCGAAGCGAATGTGTGTCTTGTTCCGAAAACCGATATATGAAAAAGCCTTGGTGTCATAGAGGAAAAATCGACTCTTCCCCTGGAATTTCACGGTTGCACAGAAATTCTATCGATCCTGGAACGAAGCTGTTGCACGTGTTTTCGCAAACCCACCTCATATGCAAATGAAACCGAGCGGCGAAGGAAAAGGCTGTAGAGGATCAACATTTTTTCTAGATTCCTTTTTTGGTATTTTATTTTTATGGCAATCAAGACTTATTTGAGCTGCAACGAAATTCTTTGGACTTTTCATTATTCAACTGGAAAAGTCCATGGGCGAAAAATCACTTATGGAGTGTATTATTTTTAACAAGTTTCTAAAATTGAGAAAATTCAATTCCGAGATTATTGAATACGAGAACCCAAAAGTTTAATCCTCGAAAGGTACAATTTCCATATTTAATCTCACAAAACATTCATTGTTCCAAAAGTACATAAGCATACTTCTCCATCATTCATGCACTTTCTTAAGAATAAAATTTACGGCTTGTCCATTCATCAAAATGAAAATGAAACGTCGACGATAAACTATATTAATAACATACGTTTCAACTGACATTTCAAGTATACGCTATTCTCACATTTAAACAATTCTGAATTCTCGTACTGAAACCTTAGAAAGCAGTTTTACTCCATCCACAAAGAAAATTCGTGCCTTATTGAAGGTCACATACGCGTGTTGAATCACGATAATTACTCGCGATTTTCACAATAGTTTTGGTTTAATCCGATGAACCTGATAATTATTCTCGGAATTTTCTAGCGTGATTGTGTGAATGAAGATTAGCTTTTGTTCATCCAGCTCTATGAATCATCTATCGCTATTACGTGTTTTTTACGATCCGGGAATCGTGGAAAAACTATAAAGTCACGTGTAACGACGACAAAAAATGTTCAAAATTACGCTACTTAAAAACAATGTATGTTGTGATAATAATCAGTAGAAATCATCATTATTCCAAAAGATTTTTCATGGAAATTGTTTAAAAAAAATAATAATAAATGACTTGCCATGAAAATTGTGGTTGAAAACAATGTGATTTTTAAGAGATAGACACAGTTATTCACAAGGCTCTTAAAACTAAAGTATTTTTTAAAAGGCACTGATACCATCTAGCTTGAAATGATTAGCCAGGTAAAATCTCCGCCAATTCCTACAAGACTGGAAAGAAAATGAAACGATAAAATGTGTTATTTGATGGTGATTAGTACCATAATTGCTTTCCGAGGCCACATCTTCATGCAGTATAAACCTGATATGGAAATTTTACCACACACTCGTATGCCATGGCATTACAATCCATAAAAATAATTGGAAATTACATCAACTTAGATCACTTGCCTTAGTTTTATGAATCATTTCTAAGGTAGGATTTCAAGATAGTTGTAACATTTTATTGCTGTAATATACAAGTTTCAACTTTTATGCGAATTCAGGCAGTAACTAAATATTTCCGTTCATTCTAACATTTTTCTAAATAATTTGAAAGAGTGGAAAATAAAAACAACTGTTTTGAGTGAATACGCAAGTGACTTGAGTTTACCGTTTTCGTAAGGTAATGGCGAATGCTGGAAAAAGGTTTGTTTTTATTCGTGCACTTACTTTTTTTCATTAGAAGGCGCGTATAAAAAAGAAAGTGCGCAAATAAAAAGGATCCATTGTAGTTGCTCCTCGTCACCACTTGAAATCACAAATTCATATTTTTTTATTTTTATTATAATTGTAGGGTGCTTTGTAATTTCATATTATATTGTGATTTTTTCATTCATTTTGTCAAAATATAATTTAATCGATTCAGGAAGTGTATTTTATGTTTGAAATTTTGTAAAAAATACATGAAATGCTGGTAAGAGCAGAAAGAGTTGGAAAATTAGTAGGAAAAATAAAACAATTTTTTTTTTAATTCTTAAGATTTTTATCTTGAATAATCTTGTTTTAGAAGTACCTACCATCTTCTAATTTTTTTTATTCTTTGAATTTTCAAGTTTATCTAACTTGGATGTAATTCAAATAATTCAGAATAAATAAAATCAGAAGTGTAGGCAACAAAAATTTTCGGGGGGTGTTTTTCGAAAAAATATTTACGTATTTCCTTCAGAATTTTATAATTTTTATTCTTTAAGAAATTTAAAGAATAAGCTTTTCCAATTTTTTTTGGAGTACAGAGTAGTATATTTTTTTTATGTTCGTATTAAATGTAACGTAATTCAATTCCTGTGATTTTCAAATGACTGTTATAGACTTTTTTTCACAGCTTCCCGAATTTTCTGATTTTTGTATGAATTTCTATACATCCACTTTTCTAAGATTTTTGGGAAAATCGTAGTATACAGATTTCAAGTATTTAATGCTATAGTATTGAAAATGTCTATATTATTATTTATATAATATTGCTATATATATATATATATATATATAATAATAATTAATGATATAGTATTGAAAATTTTCATATTATTTAAATAATATTGCTATATTATTTATTACTTAGGTACGGATAACCATTATTAGCTATATTTATTATTTTTATTGCTTTAAAAATGTCTTACTAAACGTTGTATGTAGTCAAACATTCAATTAAAAAAAAATTCTTTTCAAGTTAGAATAACTGTTCTTTTGAGTTATAAAAATTAAAAATCCTGGACTTTCTCTGAATTTTACTGATTTTTTGATCAAGTAGTGTTATTTTAATGCATTTTTTTTATTGTCATTTTCGTCTATTTTTCGTGAAATAATATTGCTGATAAAATTTTCTTCATGTTAAGGTTTCTAGTATTTCTCGAATTTTTTCAGTATTTACGAAAATCAAAAGAATTTTCTCGTATTTTTTTAAATTTCTAGTATTTTTATACATTTTTATATTAATCAATTCTTAAAATTAAATGCTCAAAAATGCAAATATATTGATAAATTTTTGATATTTTTATAGATTTCGTGAATATTTCGGTTTACGTTAATTTTTACGTATTTTATGTATTCCTTGTATTTTCCGACTTTTTCAGTATTTGAAAGATTTTTTATCGTTTTTCTAATATTTTTTTACACTGATGTTATTTGTGCAGATTTTTCAAAAACCCAATTCTTTTAAAGAATTTAACAACTTAAAGTATTTTTGAGAAATTTTATGACTTGAAATATTTTTCGGTATTTTCATAAATTCCTATCTACATTTTTTACACCTTCATTTTGAAATTTCAAAGTTTTCAGATTCTTAGACTTTTCATAAATTTCAATCTTTTTTTTTTTTAAATCACTATTGAAAAAACTAATTTTTTCTCATGTTTTCTTGTAGGAAATGTTGGGCTATAAATTGTATTATAATTTTGTTTCAGAAAAAATTTCTTTCAAGTTAGAATAACTGTTCTTTTTACTTAAAAAAACGAAAAATTTTAAACGCAATTTTAATTTTACTCATTTCATGATTTAGCATCGTTATATAATCATTACTTTCGTCTATTTTTCGTCAAATAATAATAAATTCACTTCTAACGTTTAAGCGACGTGGGCTCGTAAAAAGTTTTATCATCTCGCGTTTTCGAGAAATGAAGAGATAAGCGCGATAAGAGGGCCATGGGCCGAGATAAAATCCCATGAGCAGCGTTGCGTTCAAGAAAACTCGTTTTTCAAAATCAAAAGGACAGAAACTAATTGTTGCGGCCAGCGTTGCATGAGTTATTATTTGCCGATACGAAAACGCTTTGACTTTGCTCGTTAGTCGTGACCAGGCCTGCGTTCGATCATTCTTACCATCATTGTTGCAATCGTTTTCTGCTTTGTTCACGTTACACGATCGCGCGACCTCGTGTTTTCGATTTTCAGACCACTCGAGTTTTATTCACAAAAAACTTCAACTCACGCGGTCACTGCAAATTTTAGTCACTTAAAATTATAAATTATCAATTACTCTCCTCCAATTTTATTTTATCACGGAATTCGATATTCGTAAATTAAAAACACGTTGAAAATTGATTTATAATCCAAAAAGCTCGGATCAAAGCAGAAATTGCAACTACCTCAACACGATTTCACTATTGACAATTTCCGCTCCATTTTTCCCATCGAATAATCCCACGGAAAATAGAAATCCGCGCGGTAGAGTCGATAAACGGAGAATATTGGTATTTTTTGCTCTTCGGTATAGTTGCTGCGAGACTTGAATGAAGACTCGCTTGAGAAATAAACATAAAACAATAATGACGCAAAACGTTGCGAGAAATTGAATCGGGTGTTTTTTTTCCATCGCCGAGGGATCAAATGGATCCAGTGTTTTCTAAACAGTCGAGGCCTGAAAGGTCCCAGCAAAAACGCGAATGAAACACGTGCACGCTTTTAGAGCACGTAATTCGAACGTGCTCTATCGGGTATACAATTTTCAAAAAATATGGATTTGTTTTAAGGTAAATTGCCGCGTGCGATGAGAAAAAAACTAGAAATTCGAACTATGAATATTCGAAAAATTACTATATTTCAGGAAAATTGACAATATTATTTTAATTTTTCGAGCGTTATAGTACGTTTAGCATTAAATATATTTCTTTTTACTATGCAGTGTAGTGAAACGTTTGAAATACTAAATCCTAAATACTCATAACATTTTTAAGTTTATGTATCCTTAAAAATTCAGCTATCAACTTGACGTATTTGAATTATTCAGTTCAGGAATTTTTGTATGAACAGGATAATTTAATTTTTTAGAAAACTAGATTTCTATAAGCCGGAAAAAGTTTATCTTACTTGTAGTGTATCAGGGTCATCGAGGGTATCACAATACAGTTTTCATTTTATTAAACATGTTGCTTTCGTTGGTTTCTCATTTCCAAGAAAACGTTTTCTTTATTTCAATTTCTCCTGGTTTTTTTAATTTTATACTGATCAATATTGAATTTTTGAAAATCAAGTTCCCATTCGAAATTTGAATTTTCTATGATCAAACTTTTTTATAATTGAAATTCAAGTTTCTTAAATTTTCAAAAAGTTTTAAATTAAAAAAAAATTACTTTTAATTGAGCGAAATACTGTTGAATTCTGAAATATGTACAGATACTGTCGAAACAATCCCGAAATAGAGGCTGAAGGAGCGTTACGAGAACCATACGTATTATATTATAAATACACCCACGCCAAACGTGGATTCGATTCCCTAATTCGAATAATCGGCCACGTTTGCGTTAGCAATTTCGAAAGAGAGAGAGAGAGAGAGAGAGAGAGAGAGACAGGACGAAAAAAAGGTACAAAAAGATATGCACAGCAGGGTCCGTGTAGATTGTAGCCAAGAACTCTGGCACGCCTCTCGTATACTCGACGTTTACGTGAAAGGTCTCAAACAAAACCAGTTACACAACTTTTTGAATGTAAATTCTACGTTTTCTGAGACGCCAGACATTCGTTCCCTTCGAAATTTCATACTTGTTAATATCACCATGAAATTTGTCGTTGAAATTAGAATTTACTTCGTATACTTTGTAGTTTCATTTTTACGCGTTTGTTTTGGAATTTTTTAAATGAATTTTTCAATAAATCTTTCGAATATAACTTGATATATACATTTCATTGGATTAATTATAATATATAAAAATATTGTAGGATTGTTAAAAAAATTAATATATTTAATTATTGTTAAAAATTGAAAGTTGAAGAAACGAAAAAATTCTGCGAAACATAACATGGAAAAAAGTATGAAAAATATACAAAATACTAGAATATATTTTTGTGTAGGTATCATTTCGCCGAAAATCTTCAAAAAAAAATTTCAATTCATAAAACTTTTAATCCAACATCAACAAAATTTTGTAATATAAATTAAATATCCTTATATCACATACAATAAATTTATATTATAAATTTATATCACAAATTTATATAATATTATAATATATAATATATTTTTTACACAATAAATTATATTGTATCTAATAAATTAAATATCAAAAATATTGTAAAGTTTCATATAATTTGGTAATATTCTCCAAAAGTTGAATTTGACACTGGAAAAAAATCCTACTAACTTGTCCTATAAGTATTGTAAAAATTACTATGTTCTAGGAAAATTTATAATGTTATTTTAATTTTTCACATATTACAGTACATTTATCCGTATGTTACTACGCATACTTTAAACGGAAATAACGGGCTCCTAAATAACTTTAAAGTTAAATTCCTGAAATTTGAAAAATCATGAGTAAAATATATTCACCTCAATTTTCACTGCCTACACCAATGTATCAACATTGTAAAATTTTATGTAATTCGGTAATATTCTCCAAAAGTTTAATTTGACACTGAAAAAAATCCTAGTAATTTGTACTGTAAATATTGGAAAAATTACTATTCATAGTTATTTTTGACTCCAAACTTTTCTCAATGGATTTGCATTCGTAAGCATCTGTTTAACAATTGTAACTTTTTTCAGAATTTTGAAAAGTCAGAACACTATGAAAATCATTTGTTTATAAATAGTTTGTAAAAAAATAATGTAAAAAATGTTTTTCCATGAGTTTTCTAGTACTTTTGAAAACTTTATTCTATTTTCTTGCCGATTTCAGAATTTGATTCAAATCGGTTGATTTGTTTATGAGGAAAATGAATTTGTTTAATAAGTTACCCAAAACTTTATTTGACAATAACTTGTTTAAAAGAAAAAAATTTTTTTTCCTTTTGTCGAGTCATTACGATAATAGTGAACTAACATTTTTTCAACATTTCGATGAAAAAAAAAAAATTAGTCATTTTTTTGTGGTTTTTTCAGGAATTCTGACCGATATTTAAGGAAAATCTACAATATTATTTAAATTTTTTATATATTACAGTGCACTTATCCATAAACATTTATTTTAGCCATGCACTATAATAAAATTTACTATACTTTATTTCGATCTTCCATTACTATATTTCCAAGTAAAAAGTACTAGATTTTTCTTTCTACTACTTTCTATTGCTCAGATCTCCCATGTTAGAATATTGTAAAGTATCATATAATTTGGCAATATTCTCCAAAAGTTTAATTTGACACTGAAAAAAAATCTTTGTAATTTGTATTGCAAGTATTGGAAAAATTACTACATTATAGGAAAATCTACAATACTATTCTAATTTTTCATATTTTACAGTACATTTATCCATGGACATATTTAGTTTTACCATGCACTATAGTGAAATTAACTATACTTCATCTCAATCCTCCATTACTATGTTTGTTAGTAAAAAGTACTAGATTTTTCTTTCTTCTACTTTCTACTGCCTAGATCTCCCATATTAGAATATTGTAAAGTTTCATATAATTTGGTAATATTCTCCAAAAGTTTAACTTGACACTGAAAAAAAATCCTAGTAATTTGTACCATAAATATTGAAAAAATCACTATATTTTAGGGAAATGTACAATATCATTTATTTTTACAATGCAGAATAGTAAAATTTACTATACTTCATCTCAATCCTCCATTACTTTATTTTCAAGTAAAAAGTCCTAGATTCTTCTCTCAGTGTGGCCATAGCTTTTTTTCCGTAGTCGAAAAAGCCGGAACATATGCCTGGCATAGAGCAAATAAAAAGGGGGAAGTGGGGTTCGGGGTTGGCCGTATAAAAGGGGTTTGCGTAAGCGCGAGTACAGAGAATAATGAGGCGGTATAAAAATGTTGCCGCTGTATAAAATGCAGGGTCGTTTTCTTGCCGTTGGCATTGCCGCGCTCGGCATCAAGTCGTATTCTTGCCATCAACTCGGGGCGCTTTTATCGCGCGACGTCTCATACGGCTCTCTCGTAAATTGCCAAAGACCTTGGTCAATTTTCCAGCGGAAACGAATGCGCAAAAAAATAATGCCGTAGCGTCGCTTATTTCGGTCGCAAAAAGTGCCCGAATCGAAGGAGAACAAGTATAAAACGAGGACCGGGGATAAGGGAATAGGATAGGGAAAAAAACTTGTTTTCCTCGCGGATAAGAATACGCGAGTTTCCGTTTCGAGAGGAAATGGTTTCCATCAGATTGAGATGTATATAGATATCTTTTATCCGGTTCCAAAAGATGGAACAAAAGTTGTACCGAGGGAGAGTCTGTTACGGGGATATTATCGCCTCGGGCAACCAACGAGTAACTTTAATTAAAGAAAAACGACGGAATCAGTTGTGGATCGTATCTCTTTTTCATGCTTCTCGAGGAATATCAACTCCAGAGTCTTCGTTATTCAAGGATGCCAAGTTTTGGAAAATGTTTATGGCTTTACTTTCCGGATTCCAGTATATCAGGAAAGATTGCAAATATATGACAAATTTTATGGCTGAAGAGAAAAGAGAAAATTAGTCGAAAATTGAAGTAATTTAAATTTGAAAATCAATAAAATTTCAACTGTTATTGAAAAAAGTTTTTTTTAAATGGTTCGGTATAAATGAAAGGCTGCGAATGAATTGAAGCCCTGCGAAGGCATGCAGAAATCCCGGCAAAGTTGACTTTATCGGGAAGGGAGTTGCAAAAAAAGATGAATATAGGAAAAAAGGAAATAAATACAGGACAAGTCGAGCATCGACAAGCGGTGGCGGTGCAGTGTGTCGTTGCGTAACTGTTTTCAAATGCCAAAGGCATGAGCGTATTGTGCGCGCGCGGATCGTGTGTGTCATTGGAACACAAGATTAATCGCGCGCTGGCTAATCGTGACCGGACTAAACTTGCCGCCATTTTCGTAGCTACGTATCAAAAAAGCGGCCAAAAGCGGACTGATTGCGAGAGAAACGTGCGCAGGCCATTTTCATGTTAGTTCTGTTTACTGTCTCAGGTTAAATGAGCCCAATTTGACTATATTGCGGACATTGCGGTAGACTAAATTTTATAGACACTGAAAAAAGTTTTTAGTACTTAAGCTTACGGTTTACACCGTTTTCACTCCCAGTGCGCCATAAGAAGTTTCACTTCAATAAATAATTTACTGATATAAGCTGTGAAATGCTTTTGAGAAACAGTCACTTTTTGACTAATTTAAACTGAACAAGTGTAGGAGATAAAAACGAGGAAATCGATACGCGACGAGAAAATCGATACGCGACGAGAAAATATGTCGTTCCTCGGATTTCGTGCGAGGCTCGAATCGCTGAGTTATGGCCCTTTCCACGTTCTGCCCGAATATGAAATAAATGGACTGAACCATTAAGTCGTCCAATGTTTTCGTTATCACGAAGAAATAAATCTCCAGATAATGGAAGTGCACCATGACCAGCTTGTAATGTTTTTCATACTATCAGTTACACAACGTTTCGGTCCTTTCACTTAAAAACCAATTTCGTTGGCTAACAGAGTTCGGACTAACAAATTCAAGTTAGCAGGAACATACATTTTTAAAATATTTTTTTATATTGGTTCCTCATAAACTTGATCATTTTCAATTTTTCATTTTTAAAGCCAGAAAATTTGAGTAACGCGATTTAGGATCAGCCCTTGTGTATGAAAAGGGCGAAACGAGCGGTGATTGTAATTAAATGATTTCGGGTGAAAAAATTGGTAGTATTCATAGGGGAATCACTGGGGCGAAGGGGGGGGGGGAGGGGACTATTGAATATCTTCTCCCCTTTGCACCCCCTTCCCCCGGTGATCCAGTAGCACGGGAACGGAGATGTTGCGGTAAAAACGGGAGTTGAAAGTGCATTTACTGCATTTACACCCCGATCGATTTTTCGACTAATGGCCCCGGGAACACAAGCGAGAACCCTTTATTTCGCTGACTCATAAAACGGCTTTAAAACAAGTAAAGCTCGCTTTTGACTCGGCCTTTTACATTCGATAAAGCCCTGGCGACGATTCGTTTAACGATACTTTATCGCGATTACATTTTTTTCCTGATTGAAAATCTCGCTTGTTTCAAGAGGAATATCGAATGTATAAAGCAATTAGCGTGGAAATGAGGTATTCCTTGACAAGTGGGAAATAGACAGAAAGGACAGTTCCACTCTAGTCAAGGACTATATTTTATTAAGCAATGTGTGAAAATGCCAGTTTTGCATCGTCCGAGCGTGTGGAAAAGTGGCCTTTTCCACACGGCATTGAGTAAAGAATTTTTTTGCTCGATTTTTTCAAAAGTTCTATATAAAATGTTTCCAATCTTTCTACTTAAAACTGCTCGAAAATGTAGTGAATTCTAATTGTTGATGCAAATTTACCATTTATTCTACAAATAAACTTTTCATGTTGAAAATTCCTCATCTAATTTCACAACCCGAATCTTGATTTTTGAATACAATTTTTTTTTTTAATTCAAAACTATTTTCATCCATGATTTTCAAACAATTGATAGCAGTGAAGTGTATTTTTTCATTTAGTATTATAGTATAAGACACAAAATTTTATTTGTTGAATTTTTCAACCATTCGCACATTTCGAAATCCAGAAATTTCAAAATTACAAATAAATTCAGTAATAATAATTGAAAATTTAGAAATAAATATAATAATAACTTCATAATAAATCATAATTAATTATTAAATAATAATAGTTACGGATAAATTACTAATAATTATTAATAAATTACTAATAAATGCGAGTTTGATGGAATTTGAGATTGAAAAAAACGAGCATTTGTCTAACATCCTGCAAAAATCCAAGAAAATTGCGTGTAGCGATAACCTCTCCGAGATTTCTCACTTTCGTGATTCATTTCGCGATCGCGAGAAATCGTTGGAATCACCGAATCATTGTAATCATCCTGCCTGAATCATCGGTTTATTGCGCTGACGTTTGAGTGAATGCTCGTGCATTGATGTCCTTCAAAATTTTGCGCATGCATTGTCAAAGTGTTGTTTTTTTTTCTAAATGCTTGCACGTACGTTGTGATCATGACAGTTTTGTTTGCATTGGAATCGCTTAAAATCTTGAGTATCGATTTGAGATATCTTGAACTTTATCAGATTTATGAATTTGCGATGAAACTCGTGATAGTATTTGTGAGAAGTCAGTTTTACGCACTGAAAAAACAATTTGGTTGATTAAAATAAATTTTTTTGACTTAACCGAAATATGTTAGAGTCTGATAAAATTGGGTCGAAAAGGTCATCTTCGAAAAGTGAATTACTGAACTAAAAAAAAATTTACCATAATTTATCTTATGATTCTCATATATTTATAGAATTTTTCTCATTCATGTATAGAATTTTTTGGAAAAGTGTGGGACAAGATACATACTTGCATAGGAAATTTTTCATATTTTTGAAACTCCCGTAGAATGTGGGAAAACTTTCATAAACGAGTATGGAAAAATTATGATTATTTTTTACAGTATAAAGCATGATATGATTCTTTGAATTATCAATTTTCATAATATTGATATGATGTTTGAAAATATTAAAATTTGATCTAGAATATAAATAGATAATAATAATGGTGTATTGTGAAAATGGTAAAAATGGCAGAGCGCAAAAGCCGGTTATTTACGATTGCGTCGCGTCGTTCAAGGCGAAGAAGCAAAAGGGTAAAAAATGGGATGGAAGCAGGTCGTGATGAGGGGGGCCCAAGAGAGAGAGAGAGAGAGAGAGAGAGAGAGAGAGAGACAGAGGAAAAAAGACTGGCCGCTTGCTCGCTCTGGAGAGCCGCAGGTTCCAGAGCAGGAGCAGCCAACAGGATCATCGTACTCGACGAGTTTTTCGAGCAGAGCGCAATATTTTGCCCTCGCGCACGTACACAAATCATGCGAGTTTCATGGCATTTCATGCGCAGCCCGCGTTCTTTAACGACGTTAATAATGAAAGTATAGGACAACGCTGAGATAAGCGCCGCATAAAAGGCGCGCTTTATATGATGTATGACCGTCGCGAAATTCCCTGCCCCCAGCCTCCTTTTCCTCCATTGCTCTTTTTTTTTATACAGTTGGCTGACGCGACGAAAGCTCTGAAAATTCCATTACGAGTTTCACCTATTTTGCTACTCACGATTGTCTCTTTATTAGGTTTTTTCTTTTACCTCTTTTCGTTGTTGTTTGTATCAAGTGGAGAAAGTTGTAGATGGGAATGAGGTGTTTAATAGTACATTATGTAACGTAGTGCAAGTGTCGAGTTTGGCGAAGACGAGGGTTCAGGCCCGAGGCGGAGCCGAGGGTTTCAAAGAGACGATTCAAACCCTCGGCTCCGCCTCGGGCCTGAACCCTCGTCTTCGCCAAACTCGACACTTGCACCAAGTTGCATACAGTATTTTATGCAATTCTAGTCTCAAAGCCCGTCCAAATGTAAAACTTTGAGGTTAGAAGTGCATAAAGGTATTTTATTTGAAATGTTGGGAAATGAGAATTTTGTTTCGATGATTTTTCAAGCTTGGAAAGAGGGAGAGAGATGTTGTATAGGAAAATTGGAAGAAATTTTTTTGTGGAGGAAAGTCAACGGGCTGTTTTGAGAGTTTTAGCAATTTCATTTAGGGAATTTCTTTTATTCTGAACATTCCGTGAAAGTTTTCAAAAATGTTGGAAACTTCAAGGATTGCGAGAGTTTCAATATTGAAAAAGTGTACTTATTTTTATGAATATTATTCATAATCTTTGAAGATTGCTAAAATTCTGAAATTTCGTCATATTTATAGAACATTATTCTGTAAATGATACGATTTTTTTGAAATTCATAAATTATCAATGGTTAGAAAATTTTCAAATTTATGGAAATTTTAAGCGTTTTGAAAGTTCGAGACAAAAAGTAGTCGATAAGTTTAATAATGAGTATAGTAAAATTTAGAAATTGTGAAAATAATGATGTTTCTATAATTTTGAGAATTTTATTCCGAACAGCCTATCAATGTTTGAAAAATTTGGAAAATTTTAAGATTCATGGATATTTTAAGTGTTCTAAAAATGTACAACCAAAAAATAATCAACAAAATTAATTGATAAGTATATGAAAATTGAAAAATTGTGAAAATAAACATGTTTTGACAATTTTGACAATTTAATTTCAAAAATTTCAGTTATTCTGAACATTCCGTGAAAATTTGAAAAATGTCGGATACTTGGGAGATTGCAAGAATTTTGATATTGAAAAAATTTACTTTTTTTTATAAATATCATTTATAATCTTCGATGACTACTAAATTTTAAAAATTTCGTCACATTCAATTTCGACAATTTCAGCAATTTTATTCCAAAAATTTCAGTTATTCCGAAAATTCCATCTTCGAAAATTTTAAGATACATCGAAATTTTAAGCGTTCTGAAAATTGGAGACAAAAATGGTCGACAAAGTTTATTGATTAGTATGTAATAAAAAAAAAAAAATTAAATAATATTAAATAATAAAATGAAAAAAATAATAATAAAATTTGATGAAAAAACATAAATATTTTTAATAAAAAAATAAAAATAACCAAAATAAACAAGTTTCGGCAATTTCAGCAATTTTACTTCGAAAATTTCAGTTATTCCAAACGTTTCGTTAAAATTTGAAAGTTTTGGAAATTTTAAGAATTATGAAAATTTACAACGTTCTGAATATTTGAGACAAAAAATGGTCGACAAAATTTATTAATAATTATATATTTTTTAATATATTTATAATCTAATTATAATAAATAATTATTTATAATTCTAATTATATATTAGAATTTAGAAATTACAAAAATAAAGATATTTTTCCAATTTCAGAAATTTTACTTCAAAAATTTCAGTTTTTCCGAAAATCCCGTCAAAATTTGAAAAACGACGAAAATTTTGAAGATGTTAACCGTTTTTCAAATAAACCTCGAAATAAAATTTTCGAACCCTGTAGAACTCTTTAATCTAAGTTAAATTATTGCTTGGAGCGCGAAAAAGTTCTTAATAAACTACAATGAAATTCAATCAACAATTACTATTCTCAATTGAGAGATTTATTTATTATACTATCAAACTTGTTATTTTTAACCAACGAAATAAGAAGAAAATCCTCTTATCACTTATTCAAATATTTACATGTCAAGTGAATTGTAGTTTCTTGCAGCTAAAACAAATTTCGAAAGTTTCCTTCAAAATTTTCCGCCTTAGATAATTGCTTAACATAGTTTGTTCAGTAAATCCGACCTTGCTTGTATTTCATATTTTTTGCGAATTCAATACTATTTACCAGAAAAAAACCAAATGATGAAAATTTTTCGAAGCATTCACGGAGAAAAATGGTTTGGTTTCAGCAACCATTGATTTAGTAAAATATGGATCCACAAAAGTTTTCGGTACTACAACCAAAACTATAGTTACGGCAACCATAACTTTTGCTATAGCAACTAATGCTCAATTTTTATAACTGATACTTAGGTTGCAATAACTAATTATTTGGTTATCATACCTCAAGTTTTGGTTGTACTACCCAAAACTTTGATGGGCTCGTATTTTACTAAATGAATGGTTGCTGTAGCCAAAAAATCCTCTCCGTGTACCGTCTCTTTATACGTCCTGACACGGATTCCGCTCGTTAACTAACACATATAAAACACTCGATTCCTAACTTGGACCTCTCCTCCATTCTTCCTGTTCGTTTTTGGCCGCGGGCATTAATATTGCAGCACCATTCGCGCAGGAAGAAGGAAGCCATTCGTAATTTTCATTTCGTTTTATTCTTCAGGGGTGGCGGAGAAATTACACGCTGAGAATAAGTTCGCGGTTCGATTAAGCCGATTTTTTTCCCCGACCTTTTCAATTCGCGTTATTTATATTTCAACTTTTGCGCCCGCGACTCGCCGATTATTATCGCGGTCGCCTTTAATTTAATTAATTGACTCGCTGTTTCGACATGGCGGAAAATATCTCGCTCGCCATTACGCGAGTCGACATTCACGCTACATATTCATTTGGGCTCGAGAAAAGTGCATTTTTCCGGCTTTGTCGCGTTGCACAACTTTTTCGAAATACGTTCCCTATTTTCTCGTGTTATGTGAATTATGTAAATAGTGCACGAGGTGCACATGGAAATATTGTCCTGGTAAATACGAGTGCAATTGAAGCTGGTGGAAGTAAGTGACTTGGGAATTCCGGGACATGAACGTGAGACAATATGGAAGGAAGAAGTTAGTTAATTTCAGAAAAAAACTTGTTACTTTCATTTTTGTTTTGTTTGTAGTAAAATGTATGGTATTTTATTGTATATTTAATTAAAAATATTGCTTAGGAATTCCGGTACATGAACGTGTAACCACGTGGAAAAAAAACTTGTTCACACAGTTCTAAGAACAATTTGACACAAAATAATTAATAAAATAGAAGTTTTTCATTCGACAAAAATCTGTATTTCTTTACAGAAACAAAATTGCTGATATAATTCCAGTTTTTGCGGTTTTCCGGCTCGCTAGAGACTGTGTTATTAAATTCTCCGAGTTGTGAGTTTCAATATGGTTTCATGCATTTCATTCTTGGAGTTCCTAGCGTGGAAATATAAAAATCCATCGTGCGTCAAGTCTGAATTGAACGGGGATCTCTTTCAATAAACATCATTTCGCGTTACGCCGTGACGGCTACGATAATGCGCCCCAGCCAAATGCCAAATGCACTCACTCTTTCTTTTTTTGCCCCTTTTTTTTCCGCGCCTTGCTGAAAATCGAGATAACAAAATGCATTTTTTATTCACTTTTGTATTTTAGTTAAACGCTAATGTTATGGAAACGGAAGGACGATCAGTTTCCACCAAAAGTGCCGGAAATGCAAAGTTGGTTACAAGTTTTCACGGAAAATGGGCGATTCGTAATAGCGACGTAATTGCGCAACGGGGTCGCAACTATACTTTCACGGTTTCACCTTTTGAAATGGCGATTGTGAATTGACCGATCGATTTCGCTCCAATTTACCGCATCGCTTAATCGTCATGTCGTCAAGCTTTTTCAATGTTTCAAAAAAATGTACGGAAATGTGCCTTACACTGAAAGCTCGTTATCTGTCCTAAAAATGCTGCGACTTTGAAGGGCGTATTTATTGTGGAGAATCCTTGAAATTGCGCTTCGAAATACTCTTTTGAAAGTTTTCTATTGTTGGCTAGCGCTCATTAATGGGCAGGTTGGATATCTTTGTACGGAAATAGTCGCTCGAGGGCTCTTGAGATGCAAAGCTCGATATCGAAGAATCTCGAGTGTCCGTGGTTGCTTTTATTCGCGAAAATAGCTCCGGAAATTCGAGCGTTTCCATATCGGATTTAGCCTCGGAAAAGACTATGGCTCGACTGCCATCGGATTTACTTGTTTGTCTTCTTTTCCCTTTTCATCTACAAAATACATACTGACCCAACGACGCGTCTAACCAACCGTCAGTCGATTTTGCGTCGTGAACAAAGATGAGCTTGTTGGCAAATGTTTGATCAAAGTATTGGTTTTTTTCGCAACGTTTTTTCAAAGTTTTGTATTTATTTGGTTGTGTACAGATGAAATTGGCTATTGTTCCATTTAAAAATGGAAAAAAAAATCTCAAGAGAATAACGAATAATTTTATGTTAGTTCTACTAAGAGTATGACATATTCTAAGTTGAATAAATTAGAAAAAAATAGTATGTAAATTTCAATCAAATTTAGTACTTGCTACCCATTTCGCGAAAGAACGATTAACGATCGAAAGGTGGCGTAAAAAATACGCCCTAGCCCTAGAACGAGAAAACGGACGAAAAAAATGCATGGAACCGAACGAAATACGAGATAGGGCAAAGCGAAGGTTCGATTTAACGGTTATTTGTGGGGTCCGAAAATTGGCCGGGCAGAAACGTGCGCGGCCTGCGAAAAACGCGGCAAATAATAAAGCGCCGTTCGGTTGGTTGTTTCTTTGGGGATTTATTTCCGCGCGAATCCGTGCCGGGGCTTAAAAATTAACAGCTTTAATAAGGGAGAAAGAACGAGGGCAGTAAAGCCCGCGAGAAGCGAGTTATTGATTGCGCCCATTGCCCGACGAGGCCCGTAAAAAGGCCGTTAAAGCGGGGCGCATTATTTCGACGAAATCTCCTTGTTATAACGTCGTCGCGCGATTGTCGATCTCGTTGCATCGCCTACACGATCGGGCCGTGTGTAACTCGTATAACACCTGTTGCAACAATGCCGTTCGACCCCCCCAGAGAAAACTCTCCACGTCTATCCAGCTTTTGCGCGTATACGCTTATACGGATTGCCAAATCGTAGATATTTGTACAGGTTTCGCGACTTCCCGAGTCGAAAGATCGTATTCATTTCAACTTGTTTGAATGTATTTTCAACTTCATTTTGGTTTTCAAATAAGGAGTTTTTAAGGGTTTTTTTTATTTTACAAGTGAAATGAAGTTGAAGCCTGAATATATTTTACCTTTTTTTATCTTCGTTCGTCTTCGCTAACAAGATTTGAAATTTAACATCAATTGAATTAGTCGGGATTATAAATAACATTTTGAAATAAATTGAAAAGTAAAGAATATTGTAGTATCATTGTTTTATTATTAAACTTAATTGTATTATTGAATTAATGAATGAAATATTCATCTTAATTTTCTAGCGATGTTTTTGTTTGAATTTTCTACGAAATCAAAGTAAAAATGGCAATAAATAAATAATATAACAATAGTCATTCAATTTATGAGAAACTTTAAATTTCAAGATCAGAAAAATTTGGGATTATGATATTTTGAATACAGGATTTTTGAAAATTTTGTGTATTTTGTAACACAATATTCAATTGAGTGTATTCTATAGATTCGTTTAAAAAATGATGATTTGTTTTCTCACCATTTGAATTCAGTGTTTCTAATTCATAAATTGGTAGATGAAAATTTTTTATCGAATTTACTGCATAGTAAAAAAAATGAAAAAAAAAAAACAATATTGCATTATCTTTGTTTTATCATTAAAATCAATTTCAAAATTGGATTTATATTTCAATGAAAAATTCACCTTCATACTATAGACTAATTGAAAATCAATCATTTCTAATCTTCGATGTTAATAACTTTTTCTAGTGATTTTTTTATTTGAATTATCTACAAAATGAAAGTTAAAAAGACTATAATTGAATAATATAATAATAGTGATGCAATTAATGAGAAATTTCAAATTATACGTAGGGCAGAAAAAATTATTCATGAAAAATTACCGAAATAATTAAAAAAGCGTCAAATTATTTACGAAAAAATCATTCAATATATTATATTACGAGATTTGCATATTTTTTAGAATATGCTGTTTTCTGGATAAAATATTTTTGGCCAAAAGTAGTTAATTAGGAACTGTCTAAAATATTTATAATTTGGATCGGTGGAAAATGATTTAAAATTAGTGTCAGATCTTGTAGTGATTTTCTGTTATTGTTAATACATTAATGAATCAGTGACATTTTAAAACTTTTTACACTGAGATATTTGTTTGTTTACTGATTAATGATGTAGAATAATTATTAAGAAATCAGTTAAAAAATCACTTATTTTTCGTAAAAATGGCTAATAGTTGGCAAAAAATCACTCATTCAATTTTAATAGAAAACTTTGTAAGGTTTTTTAAAAATACACATGGGTTATCTTTAAACGTTTTCAAAATTCAAATAGTTAAATTTCCATGTAACTAGGAATTGTCTATTCTTTTCTTATACAATATTTTCAATTTCAAATTTGAGGTCTTGAAATTACAGATTCTACAAGGTTTGCATATTTTTGAATTTGTATACTTTGTAAATAAAATATTTTGGGTTTTTGTTAATTGAATTTGTGGAAAATGACTTAAAATCAGTAACATTTTATAAATAATTGATAATTTATCACACTTAGGTATTTATTAGTTTATTGATTGATTAGGTAGAATAATAATTCATGAATCGGTTAAAAAATCATTGATTTATCATAAAAAATGGGTATTGTTAGATAATCACTCATCTGACTTGAATTAAAAAATTTGCAAGGGTTTTTCAAAAATAAATATTTCTTGTCTTGAAACGTTTTCAAAATTCAAATAGTTGAATTTCTATATATCTATAAATTCTTCAACCTTTTCTAATAAAATCTCTTGATTTTTAAATTTTATGTCGATGAAAAACGGATGATAATGAATGTCTACCAAAGTTGTAAATCTTGAAAAATAAACAAGAAAATTCCAAAATTCTTCTATCATCCTTAGTAATTAAATTATTCCATAATTATTGATGTTTAACAAATTTTTTATAATGATTCTCATTATTTTTAATTTTAATTATAGGTGGAAATGAAAACCATTTTTTTTTGTTTCCATTACTTTCATACAACTTAGGAAGTTGTTTTTAATTCCTTTTTATTTTTTTGCATTGCAAATTTTTCGCTCACTAAACTTGATTGAAATTTATTGAATTGCTCATAATTTTTTGCGGCGCGTTAAAAAATGCGTTTGAAAAAGAAGTCGACGGAATGTCACAGAAAATACAAATTGGCTACTTGGAAGTTGAAAATCGACTCGTTATGATAATATCGAGCGAGTGAATGAAACTCGCGATTCGCTTTTTGCTGCAAGAGCGATCGTGCAAAAAGGACATGGCCGAATGGAGCGGTGTGTACATAGAGCGAGAGTTTATGAAGGACTTTTCGACACGAGTGTACCCGTTCTCCGCGTACTATACATGTATACCTGTACAACGTGTACAACAGACTGGCTCCAACTTCTTTCCATGGGCGAAAAAGCTGGACGCCAGCTCGCGAAATCACGTACTCGAGCGTAATTAATTTTTGTAACGCGCCGGAAAATGCGCGGCCAAACGAAAGAACCAAAATGGCGTCGTTATTCACTAGAATGGCGGCAATGGAATTTATTCGTTCACTTATTTACATTACATATTTGCTACAAAAATATACACTGCTGAAAATTTTCCTAAATTTCGAAAAAAAATCGATACGTGTGTCTAGTAACTCTGAAAAATGATTATTATAAAAGATACTTTTCAATGACTATGACAAAAAAAACACGTGTCTGATATTTTTCAATAAAATAACGACATCAGCATTAAAAAAAATTGCCGCAAAAATATCACTATAAGTGATTTTTTCCGTCCCTAATTCTAATATCAGTAGAATGAATCACTACAACCTCAAATCGACAGCTCCACATTCGGTTAATAGAAATTTCGACAGTCATAATTGACACAACTTGCAAAATAAACGTACTGTAGATGACGATAAGGGGAGAGGGGGGGAGGGGGGAATGGAGCCGCTGCAGTTGACTCGTTTGCCGATTAGGCTTTACGATAATTCGCTCGATAATCAGCGAGCTCGAACGTTCGTTCCATAATCGTTTCATTAAGTCACGATTGAGCAAGCACCTCGAAAACCAACTCTCCCGTAGACCGTTTCCGAGCCCCCCCCCCCTTCCCCCCCATTTCGGTGTTTTTTTTTTCACTCGCAGAGCTCGAGCCCAACGAAAATGATGCCCCGCGGTTTTCGACCGCGAATGTAATTGCGTGGGAAAAGGCGCGGTTGAAACTCTGAAGCAGAGAAATCACAATGAAGAAAAGCAATGAGGAAAAGTTTTTTTTTTTCTTTTCGCTCGAGAAATCAAGCAACGACGACGATTTGTAGTTGGGAAATGGCTTTGGGTTACTGGATTTCGTAA
Organism: Platygaster orseoliae; assembly: GCA_030522825.1. Lineage (NCBI taxonomy): Eukaryota > Metazoa > Arthropoda > Insecta > Hymenoptera > Platygastridae > Platygaster > Platygaster orseoliae. The sequence continues at coordinate 29,562 of JAPYZL010106041.1, forward strand.
AAGAATTACGCGATGATGAAATCGAAAATGAAAGAGTAAAAAAATTTTTGGATTTGTTTCAATTTCGAGGATCCGTCGAAATTCTCTAAAACTTTAGATATTTGATACTGTGAGTGATTGGAAACAGTGATTGAAACCCGATGCAAATATTGACTATTCGCTACGGTGGTACTTGGCGATATGAAAAAGATGAAAAATGTTCTCGCCGCGCGTTTGAATCCGTGTCAAGAACGACGAGGAGCGTTGTTAGCTGGTGCTTCTTTGCCGATACACCGCGCACAAAGGAGAAAAGTCGACAATTTTGTCTCGGCATCATTGCGAACTGTTGCAATAAATATAAAAGACTTTTCTCTTATAAATTCAGAGTATTTTTACCATCATTTTCAGCTCGAGTGTATACTAAGGAAAAATGTTTTAAGAGAGTAAAATATGAAAAAGCCGATTATTGAAATGTGAATTTCTATATCAAACGTCAGAACCGAATCTGGTGATATTTCACAACGTGTTTTAATTCTCGCAGGAATGCTGAGTTATTTGACGAGCATTGAAAATTCTATTTCAGCGGCAGCGGAAAATATTGATTTGAATGAGAATGTGGTGAATGGGATCAAGCTCTTTGCACTGACAAATTGTTTGGATGTTATTGAGCTCGATGGTGGTTGAACTGCAGGCGCGATATAATAAATGTTAGTACAGGAATGTTTTTCCAGCTGAGTTACTCGAGTCCGGCGCGATCGTGCCGTGTCATTTTCCTGATAGACAAGCGAGATAAAACACCGCATATGATGATTCGATTACCCGGAAGTGATCCAGCCGCAAATCCTCGCATACACACGCGATTCGTGCTCGATTTACAGAAAGAAAAAGAAAATAGTTAACGAAAAAATAGAGAGTGTAGCTTTTCAAAATTTTGCGATTAAGATCAGTAGCGAGTACAAATCACACACAAAAAAACAAATCCCAAAAGGATTTGAAAAGTATAGTTCGAGTTTTCAAGTCATTTAAAATATTAAATATCAGTTGAAAAACCCCGATGTACGTATTATTTCAAAGAATAAAATGATGCCCCAAGGCATCCATTTTCGTAAAAATTTGCAGAGCATTTTTTGTTGTTGAACTGTGCAATTTGTTTGTATAATAGTTTAATGTTATTCCTAAATAGACCGTTGAATTTTTTACGAGATAGAAATTGTTTATTGATACTGCTCTAATTCAAAGACAAAAAGCAAGATTTTTTATAAATAAACTTATTGTTAGTTATTTCAAAAAAGACTTGTAGAAATGAAAAGTTGTTTAGAAAATATAGTTCAACGAAATTCGCATGTCGGAAAAATTTTCGGTAAATTTTTGAAAAAATGAATACCTTGGGTGATCAATAAGCAAATCCCAAAAGTATTTTGAAAGTTCAGTTCGATGTTTCGAGTCATTTGCGATGATAAATATAAATTAAAAATCACTATAATGCGTGTAATTTCAGAAAATATAATAAATACTGTAATGAGAGAGAATCATTTCAACAATTTTTGTAATGAAAAAATGATTATTTGAATTTTTACTTCGGGTTCGGTCGATTTTCTGAATAGTGGATAAATAAATGTGAAAATATGCATGGAAAGAATTCACTGTATAAGGTAAAATTTACCATACATTTTCTAATTTTTCCAGTATTGTATCTCATTTTCTCATTTAGTTTATTAGTAATCTAACTTAATAAGGATTACAATATTATGTTGTAAAAAGTACCAGATTGTATAGTAAAAAATAAAATATGCAATGGAATTTCACAACAATATATATTTTTTGTTACAATATCATTTGCTTATTTTTACAATATGGTGTTGCTAAAATTACTGTTATCTTACAAAAAGTGCAATTTCTGAGTTATTCCCGTTTGCTATACAGTATTATGATAATTACAATATTTTTTTCTCAGGGGAAAATTCTTCTCAGAAAAATTCACAGAATTCATGAATTTTCTGAATTTTTTGCATGAATTATCTCGCGCTGAAATGATGGAATTTTATGAATTGAGAAAAAAATTTTGTCCTTTTTGCCAGATACATTGCAAAAAGTACAAAATTACAGTACATTTCACAATAATAATATATAGTTTCTGTAATATTGTTGCAAATCTCGCAATAATTATTTTACTTATTACAATATCGTATAGAAAAATCGCCATATTGTACAAATTATAATATACATGATAGTTTTTAGTATAAGATTTTTGAAACTTCAAAATTTACACATGCAAATGTTATTATACGAAATGTAATTTCAACTTTATTATTACAAAAAATTCAATATTTGTGTAAAGTGAAATATATAATATAATATTTTAACTTTGATAACTTGTTCTCCAGCTTGTAAAATATGATATATCATGTACAAAAAGAAAATATTGTACATATAAAAATATGTATGGTGAAAATTTCATTGTATCCAGTGAAATCAACCATACATTTTGGATTTTTTTTAATATTGTATCTTTTTTTGAATTGCAATATTACAATACACAGTATACAAGGATTACAATATAATATTGTAAAAAGTACGAGACGTATAGTAAAAACAGAAATATGTAATGAAATTTTTACAACAAAATATATTTGTTGCTGCAATATCATTTGATAATATTTACAATATGGTGTTGCAAAAGTTACTATATTATCTAGCAAAAAGTACAATATCATTGTACTTTTTACAATATTATTGTAATTGTTATAATATTATTGCAAAAATTATTTTACTTTTTACATTACTGTATGAATTACAATATGTATTACAGTTTTTACTGTACGATGTTGGAAATTTTAAAACTACCACATGCAAATCGTGCTGTAAGAATTATAATTTTTATTCTATTATTCCAAAGAATCTCATATCTTTGTATAGTGAAACATGTAATAAAATATTTTAACTTTTATACATAACTTGTTTATTAGCTTGTAAAACTTGATGTATCATGTACAAAGAGAAAATATTGTACATGTAAAAATATGCATGGCGAAAATTTATTGTATGTTGTAAAATATACCATACATATTCGAATTTTTCCAGTGTTGTACTTTTTTTTCAATTATAATATTACAATTTATAATATACAATGATTACTATATGATATTCTAAAAAGTACGAGATGTATAGTAAAAAATGAAATATGAAATGAAATTTTTACAGCAAAATATATTTATTGCTACAATATCATTTGATAATATTTACAATATGGCGTTGCAAAAATTACTATAATACCTAGCAAAAACCACGATATCTCTAAGTGTTTCCCGTTCACTATACAGTTTTAATATAATTACAATATATTTTTCTCAGCGCTCACTGTGGTTATCGCAACCCTCCAAACCCCCTAATTTATATAATTCAATTGTTCTGATTTTTTTCCCAGAAATTTCTGGATTATTCCCTGATTAGAAAATCGTGTTCGTTTGTTTCAGAGTTTCCAGCAAAATGGTGGTTACCGATGTGCAAGCTTCTTAGCCGCTGGAAAGGTGAGTGTCTCGGCTTTGTTTCATAACAATAATGATAATTGTAATCTCGGTGCCTCGCGAAATTTCGCATCGGCTCTCGCGCCACTCCCGTGTCGGTTTATGCGCTACGTCTCGCAAATAATTCATTAACAATAGCGGCTTATTTTAATCGCGTCACGTCGCCCTTTCCATTCCAGCTACCTTAGACAAATATTTTTTTTATAACGTCACGTTCCGCTGCGAGCAAATAAAACGTCCGAACGCGTTTCCTTTTTCTCGATTATTTCAGTGGTTGCGAATTTTCATGTATTCACTCAAGTAGAGCCAATGATGGATTTTTCACGTCATCGGGAAATTTACGAAGGGGATTTTCAAGGCTCGGATCACTTTCTGAAATGATGGAATTCCAGTTTAAAACTGTGACTGGAGTATCTAACGGTTGGGATAAACTTGGAAATGGAAAAAGTTTTTTCTAAGCCGGTTTAAGTTTGGGATAAATCAGAGAGTTTTTTTCAACTTCGGGAGATGGCGAGCTGTTCTAAAAATCGCCTTCCAAATCATCAAGTTCGTAGAAGGAATATTTTTGATCTATGATTTTATTTCTCTGGTTTATTATGATTCTAAATCTTAGATGTTATGAAATATGAATAGTTTTGTCCGCCAACGCACCAATTATTCATGGAAACTTTTTTCTAAGTCTTCTATAAATATTCCGCTTGCGTGGCATTTCATTCTAAAAATCTTAAAATTTCGCAATGTCAACATCAGAACCGGCCGACTAGACGATTTAATTATAGCACTCGAGACGAAATGTGAGTGTTATTTCAAGAGCGAAAAGCGGCCGTTGGTTCCGATATTTTTTATTAATAAAAGGCGTGACCTTGAAAAAGGACACGTGCAAAGAACTTGAAAAAGTCATTGAAATCATGCGTGGGAAAAAAAGATTTGCCATTGGGAGAGAAATTATTTTTTGCTGCATCGAAAGATGTGAAATGTGTGAATAATTTGGTACAGTGAGAAGGAAAACTGATAGTTGAAGCATGGGTATGAGAAAAGTAAATAAATTTTTTGGAACTTTGAGATTTTATATCAGTTTTTTGATGTAGTCTGTATACAGAAATCCATTCACATAAAAGCAAATAATTCAAATTGTATAAATAATTAAAAAAAAGGAAATGCAAATTTTGGAAAGCTGCATAAGAATATTTGAAATTCTTACAAGCATTAATTCTAGGAAGCTTTATTAATAAACTCCATAGCAATATCAAAAAACTAAAAGTCATCCAATGCAACTCCATAAAAATTAAATTACCGTCACAGAATTTTTTATAGATAATCAACCTGCCTTCCCAATACTTGCTTTTATACTGAAGAAAAAAAGAAAAAAAAACAGTGTATTTCTCGGAGGAATGCGATGTTGTCGGTATTTACACGGATCGAGCTACACCCTTTATACCGTGGGTAGAAAATTTCGTTGTATCTAGGCGTAATAAATCAGGCGGGGAAATGCGAAACAGCCCGAGCGTGATCGGGCAAGACCGCCCGCGTTAATTCGGGCCTCGGCCGCGTGCTTTCTACGAGGACGTGCCACTCGGAAACTCCGAACCCGCTGTGGGAAACCGAGCCGAAAATATCATTTTATGCCATGGCACGTATCGGCCTCAACTGCGCAGCTTCAGCTACAACAAGAGATAATGGACCTCTTTCTGTGACCGATTTTAGAACCATATTTTGCCATGTTTCTCGGGAAACCTATTTCGGCCAAGACATCATCAAAGAATAGTATATGTATATTTCTTTAGTAGTGTGGAAAAGTTAAGAGATAAAGTAAAGTAAAGTTTTTTTTGTAAAACATATGTCAAGGAACGTAAGACACTGCGTAAGACACATGTCAAGACACTTTGTAAGACACATGTTAAGGCACTATTTAAGACTGTTAAGACAATGTTCAAGACAGTTGTAAGACACTGTTTAAGACACTTCGTAAGACAATTTCAGATGAGTTAATAAAATTGTTCAACTCTTAGTCAAGGATTACATTTTATTCAATAATGTGTGGAAATGACAGTTTTGCATCGTCTTGAATTGAATAGATATGAAAGAATTGTATTTTTTGTTTGAATTGAAATTGAAAGAATTGCACGGAAAATGAAAAAATTGCATGCGATTGAAAGAATTGCAAGGAAAATGAAAGAATTGCATAGAAAATGAAAAAATTGAATGGAATGGAAAGAATTGCCTGGAAAATGAAAAAATTGAATGGAATTGAAATAATTGCATGGATAATGAAAAAATTCAATGAAATTGAAAAAATTGCATGCAATTGAAATTTATGTTGAAATTGAAACTGAAAAATGCAATTGAAATTGCATGGAAAAATTGGCCTTTTCCACACGGCGTTGAATAAAAGATTTTTTTTTAAACATTCCTTCAATTCACTACTTTTTACGGTGATAAAATTGTCGGGGGCCTTGTCAAAGTCGGAAAAAAATGTAAGCTGAAGAGGGGTCTCGCATTCGTAACTGCTAGATATTTATTCCGCTCGATTTCGCCTTCTCGCTAGGGGCAGCGCGAGAAGGCGAAAAGCTAGAGCCAAAAAAGCTCCACTATCTCAAAAGAGAGTGACGGGTTTAAATTTGGAGCGAAACACAAAGAGGCAGTGGCGAAGAGGATGAGATGCTGTGGTAGGGAATGTACACAGCAACTACAGCAAGGGCTTTGTGAAGGGAGTCAGTTTCAATTCTATTTCTTGTTGTTTTTGAATTGTTTATTTATTTTTTTTAACGGTAGAGACCGGAATTTCCAATGACTTGATTTAAATTAAGGTAAAAATATCAATGATAGTCTGTTTCAAAGTTCTTTAGATTTGAAGGACAGTTCATAATTCGATTCGAATTGAAAAAAGAGAAATAACTTTATGATACTTTCCACTCTTTCCGATTTTCCGCGTATTTTTCTCACAGCTACTTAAACATACGAGAAAATTTCACGCTCACACGGTTTTTTCTCAATTGAAAAGAAAGTAAGAGTATTGATTGAAAGGGAGAAAGCTGAAAGGGTGAAAAGGGCTCGGGTTGTACGAGGGTTGGCACAGTATTCACAGTTCCGAATGCAGAACGCGCGGAACGAGTGTGTACTTCCACTAGATAAATAGGCAACGTGGGAGGGGGGAGGGGTATGAGGGGGAGGCATTTATGGTTTGGATATGAAACGGGGAATTAACCGCTCAACTCTTAATGACTTATGGTCATGATCAGCCTCGCGAGCTTGATTAACATTCGAGCGCAAATTGCATCGAGATCGCGGGCCGATCTCGATCGTATCGCTGCGGAGCTTGCAACTTCCTGCTCGGATTTTTAAAGAATTTCTCGAAAGATCGTATCGAGCGGGATGTATATCAAAAAATGTCTTTAAATGTAATGATACTTGATTACAGTTTCCACAACAATACAAATCGTGACACGGAAACGAGGAATTACTTAAAGAATGTCAAAAAATATTGGGGAAGGTTATTTTTTTTGGGGGGGGGGGGGGGTAGGACACCACAATGTCCCAAAACCAAAATGACCAAAGATTTTCGTGATCACCTTATTCAATTTCCGAATTGTTTTATTATTTTAGTCTAACTTGAATCTTTCAGTACACTGAGAAAATTACAAAGCATTTATTCCCATAGCCTATATTAAATTTGGTGTATCGAGCATATTTTAACGATCAACGATATAGAACTCTGGAGTTTTTCCCATAGTTTTACAAGTATTAAGCATTTTTGACGGAATACTGCAAAAGCTATGGGGAAAACTCCTGAGTTCTATATCGTTGATCTTTAAAATATGCTCGATACACCAAATTCAATATAGCTTGGAGGAATAAATGCTTTGTAATTTTCTCAATGTACTGTTTATAATGTTTAAAATTTTTATTAAAATTATGTTTAAATTATGTTTATTTTGTTTTATAAAATTATTTCATTGAATTTAATTAAAATAAATTCGATAAAATAATAAATTTATTTATTTATATTATATATCAATTCAATAAATGAGATCAGTAATTTTTATTATTATAAATTTAATTTTTTATGAAATATAATTATTTTATTAAAATTATGTTCATTATGTTGAAATTTTATAGTGTTTATTATGTTTAAAATAAAACAAATAATGTTTCGAAATTTTAAGAAAATTAAAGAACTGAACGTTTTCTGAATAGTAGGTAATTTTATAAGTAGAAAATCTCAATTTTGTATGTTGTGATCATTATCATATTTTTTGAAAAAGTGTATGGTTTTCTTTGATTTCATGAAAAAAATTCAAAAACTAGGAAGTACTGAAAATTTACGGAAAATTATTATGAGTTACAAAAATTTGAATGCATTTTTTTCGATTATTATTGTTAAAATATAAAGAAAATAAAAAAGCATTCGGATAATTCTCCAGGTTGTTGTAAATTTAAAAAATTCTAATAATTTTTGAATTTCAAATAATGCTCGTAAACATTGTACATCGTGAAAAATTTTTAATACCGACAAATTACAGAAACCGTGTAATATACTACATTTTCAAATATCAAAAAAATTGCCATAATACTGATACAGTCTAAAATTTTTGAAATTTGAAAAATAATTTAGAACATAATGTAACTTTGAGAAATAATCGGTATTTGTTGAAAATTGGTTAAACTAGAATTATATATTCGATTGATTTTTGCGTGGTATTTTTGGGTATTTTATGTTCATATCATTATCAAGTTTTTTTAAATAAAAAATTGATCCTTGTACAAAGATGTTATATGATTGTGAAAATTTAATTAAAATTTCGAATTTCAGAAAATTTTCATAAATTTTGTAAGTTGTTCAAAATTGCGACAATTTCCAAGAACTACAATTAGTAAGTTTTGAAAATATTTGCATTATATTGCAATAATTAATTTATGTCTAAATTTTTTTATTATTCCAGTTTTACTTCAATCTTTGAATAGTGTTTATCATGTTCAAAATTTCAAAATTTCGAGAAAATGAAAAAACTGAATATTTTCTCAAAAGTCGATAATTTTATATATATACAATAAAAATTTTGTATATTGTGATCATTATCATATTTTTTGTAAAAGTGTATGGTTTTTTTTTAATTTTATGAAACAAATGCAAAAACTTGGAAGTATTGAAAAATCACGAAAAATTATTATAAATTACAGTAATTGAAAAAATTTTGTTTTGATTACTATAGTTAAAATCTGAAGAAAATTAGGAAGCGTTGAAATAATTCTCTAGATTGTTGTAAATTCTATAAAATTCGGATAATTTGTTGAATTTAAGATTATCTTGATAAACTTTGTACATCGTAAAAAATTTTTAAATTCCGAAAAATTACGGAAACCATGTAATAAAATTCCTTTTTAAATATCAAAAAATGTTTCATCATACAGATGCAGTCTAAAATTTTTGGAATTTTAAAATTAATTTTGAGAAATGTTAAGTATTTGTTGAAAATTTTTATCGTTCAGTTAAACTGGAATTAAATAATTGATTGATTTTTGTGTGGTATTTTTCGGTATTTGATTTTCATGTCTTTATAAAGTTTTTTGAAATCGAAAATTGATCCTCGCACAAAAATGTTATATAATTGTATAAATTGAGTAAAAGTATTGAGTTTGAGAAAATTTTTAAAAATTTCGTAAATTGTTAAAAATTACGACAATTTGTAAGTTTTTCCTTGTTTTCATTTTTTTACATAAATTGAAAACATTTTTGAAGAGTTTTGCATTTTACATGTTTTTTTAAATTTCTTGCTTATATACTATCATAAATATGTTATTTACAAACATATTTCAAACACGTTATATGTAAACAATATTTCCCAAAATTAGTAGAATTTAGTTTTATAATATTTTTTGGACATCATGTAACTTATTGGACATAAATTACCTTTGGCCATTATGTTTTGAACATCACCGTGAACTCGTCGAATTACAGAACGGAAACGTAACGCGCTTTGACGTTTGCGTTTTTGCACTTGAAAATAGCGCGAAAGTGTAATAATACTACTTGCGCGAAACGCGTGACACCGGCGTCGCTTTCATATACGATGATATTCCGCGATAAAAAAACCTCGTGTTGTTGGAGCTTTATCTCGTGTGCATTATAAAGATAAAGAATTCGCATAGAATGTGGCCACGGGAAAGTTGAAAGCACGATATATATATATATATATATATATATATGTGTGTGTGTGTGTGTGTGTGTGTGTGTGTGTGTGTGTGTGTGTATAACATTTGCACAGAATCGCTTAATCGATGTTTGTGATTGTTGGCATGATTTTATTTAGAAATTGTTCCGAGCCAAAGGTCGCGAATGGGAACGAGAATTTCATTAGAGCTTGATTTTTTATCGAATCCCGCGTTCTCATTGGGAATTCTATTGTGCTCTGAGATGAAGGTATTAAAATCATGGAAAACAAGTACTACATCGTAGAATCCAGAGTAATAAAAAAAACTTGATGGAAAATCTTTGCAGGCCGTTGTGAAACACGTCGAATTTCATGCAGGTAATAATTGCAAATCCTTGGTGACTTTGTGACTCGAGCCTGCAATGTCACGTGTCGTGTACGCGGTCATACATATTTATATGTCGCTTATAGCATCCGTGTAATGAACGAGCGCGCCTATATAAACGTTTGCCACGTACGTATATATGCATGTATCCGTGCATAACAAACGTACCTTGAGGGAACTGATATTGCTGCAGAGCGTGTATGGCCAATCTTGTTACCACCGCACATTTTCGCCTTTACACCAAAACCGTAATTACCCACTCCAACGAATCCTTGGCTTCAAACGATTCTCGTTAAACAACGATCAACTCTTTCCCCACATACTTTCTTCAATATTTTTTGACGTTTTCATCAAAGCCATTATGGGGTTGGATTTACTGAAGAAGCGAATAGGGAACTTGACACAAAAATTCTGTTACATACGTCTGTTAGATAACTGAAAAAAATTGACACGTATTGTTTCATTTATTAATTGATCAAGAACTGCAGGAGATGCAGACGTTTTAAAAATCTGGAGTGGGGGGTGTGACGTCAAGTTCCACATACATTTCTATTGTCTTCGTATGGACGGTGACGTCACAGCATTTTTTTAAAACTTTTACACAATTTTTTGGATTCATACATTTTTTTCGAATCAAGTTCCCTATTGGGCAGCTGCCTATAGCGGCAAAAATAGGGGGGAGGGGGGCGAGTTTTTAAGGAAATTTCAGAAATTTGTTTTAGCTGCGAGAAACTAAAATTTAGCAGAGATGTCGACTGATGTGAGAAAGAATTGAAATATCATTAAAATTTATATAGTTAAAATAAAACATTTTCTCATAATAAAATCAATCATAATTATTTTACTAATAATAAGAGAGTTTAATAATTGAATTGAAAACAAAGTAATCAAATTATTACTCATTAAAAAATTAATTTATGGATTTCTAATCCAATTTTGATTAATTAAATAATTTCCTTAATTATTTTTATTATTTTATTTTTTACTATTCCACATATTTTATTAATGATTAATTTTTATTTATTGTGCCTGAAGTTCCAAACGTGTGAGAAATAAACGAAAATGATAAAAAATTCGTTTTTCAGCTGCACCTAAAGTTAAAGTAAAAGTAAGTTAATAATGTTTGATTATAATTTTTTCGGTTCAAGAATTATTTATTACTTTATCCAGGAAAAGTAATGGGAACATTTTTTTTATTTCGTTTCTTTTTTAAACGTTTTTAACTTCAAGAACATAGGGTTTTCTGCTTATTTTGTTGGTATATGTAGCAACATGATAAATTAGTTTCATGATAACATTGTAACATAATAGCAAGTTGGATTGTATTAGTATTTCTTTTTATTGAGAATGCTAATTGTTAATTTAAATTTTATAATACATTATTAGAAACTTTTTCGCACTCCACGTGATGATTGAACTTAAATTAATGAATTCAACAGGATTCGAAATTTTTATTTTGAGGTTCATATAAAAAACAGTGAACATCGTCAAAATTTTTGTCATTTTTCAAGTTTTAACGGAATCTTCGGAATAACTGGAATTTTCCAAGTAAAATTGCTGAAATAGTCGAAACAACTTCATTTTCGTAATTTATAAATTTTAATTTACTTTAATTTTGTCGACCATTTTTTGTCTCGAATTTTCAGAACGCTTGAAATTTCTAACTCAAGCATTTTCGGAAAATTCATAATTTATGAATTTTGCGAAATTTCTATTGTTTGAACAATATTAGAATGTGTCAATCTTTCTGAATTTTATCCTAATCTTTGAAGAATAAGAATGATATTCATAAAAAATGAGTAAATTTTTATAATATTGAAATTCTTGCAATCTTCGAAATTTTCGAATGTCTAATTTTTCAATTTTTTTGTTGTCAATCACAGCGCTTGAATTTTAAAAATTGCTTGAATATTTGAATTTCACAAAATTAAGTGAATTTTCAAAACGACAGTCTTATAAATTTCAAAATTATCATAATTCACAGGGTTCTTGGAGTGAGAAAAATTAATAAAATTATGGTGAAATAACGAAATTTTCTATTGATAATTCATGAATTTTATGAAAATCATATTGTTTGAAAAATATTGTAAATGTGATGAAATTTTTGAATTTTAGTAATCATTGAAGAATATGAATGATTTTCATAAAAATGAGAGAATTTTTACAATATTGAATCTTTAACGATCTTCGAAATTTTCAAATGTACTTTTCGAATTTCCCTTATAAGTCATACTTAAACAATTCCGGAAATTGCTTGAATATTTAAGTCTTACAAGATTGAGTGAAATTTTAGAATGACAGTCTTCCCAGAAATTTCAAAATTATAAAAATTCACAGGGTTCCTAGAATGGGAAAATTTATGTAATTATGATGGAATAACACAATTTGCTAAAATATTCTTAATAACGTAGATTTTTGAAGTAAAATTGCTGGAATCGTCGAAACGTCTCTGTTTTCATAATTTTGAAATTTTAATATACTTACCAATAAATTTTGAAGACTATTTATAAATTTATTATTAATACATTTCAAATTTCCATGTATCTTAAAAGTTTTCAACTTGAAGCATTTTCCAACTATAAATAGTTTATAAACTTTGCAAGAGTCATATTGTTTGAAAAATATTCTAAATGTGATGAATTTTCTGTGTTTTAGTAGTACTTGAAGAATATGAATGATATCCATAAAAATGAGTAATTTTTTTAATATTGAAATTCTTGCAATCTGCGAAATTTTCAATTGCCTGACAACTTTTCATATTTCCCATATCAATTTAATTTCTACAGTTTTGAAAAATGCTACTATATCCGAATTTCACAATATTTAGTGAATTTGCAGAATGTCAGTCTTGTTGGAAATTTCAAAATTATAATAATTCACAGGGTTCTTGGACTGGAAAAAATTCATTAACTTATATTGGAATGACAGAATTTCTTAAAATGTTCTAAATAACATAAATTTTGAAATTACCAAGTTATTCAAAACATCTCAGTTTGCAAGTTTTTCGTATTTTGACAAATAAAAAATTTTCCTATATTTTTCCATTTAGTAATTTTTGTAAACTCATATGGAAAACACGAAATTCATACAATTCTCCAATTCACAGAACTGAAATTCCAAAAAGACATATATTTCTTCATGAAATATTTTAGAATTTCAGTTTATATTTACTGTAGATTTTCAATTCCTCATCTTGAATTATACCAAATTTCAAATTTTTAATGACATTTTTAACTCCTTACAAGTTTAAACAACTGCGAAGATAAAAAATTAAAAAAAGCTCAACTCGATTTCCGGGTTGGAGAATTACGATAAGAATTTCGCCGATAAGCCATTCGTGGTTATAGGGAAAAGCTTAAAACGGGCGGAATCGTCTGTTCACTTCCGTTCACTTGTCACGCCGAGATAAGCCAATTTCGCGTATGAATATTTGCGTCGTTGCAACACTGCCGCAATCTCTAACCGAATGCATATTTCAAATCCCAATTCGCCTTTCGCGTTTCCGAAGCACGCGTTCTTCTATATCAACCCGAGGCCACTCAACTCACCCCCCTTTTTCCACTGTTTTTTTCAACAACTGTGCAAAATACTATAATTTAACAAGGCCTCCAATAGATAACTAACTATTCATTATTGATAACTGTATAAATACAGTATATAATAAATATGTTATATTTACACATGTAATATAATATTTGCTCATGTCCTAATTTCGGTGTGCGTTATAGAAGGAAAAATCTCAAAGTACAAGTAAACGAAAACAAGTTCCGCAACACGAATTGACCAATCCATTGAGAAAAGTCCAGTATGGAAAGTTGAGAAACGACAGATAATTCCACGCAACGATCATTAGCGTTCGCGTTGGACAATTTTTCTGGAAAATCGCAGGCATGAATTTTAAACGAGCTAGTTTTATCCAATTTTATATCTGCTTGTTCAACAAGTGTACGTCTTTCACTTTCCAACGCGCGGAATTGAGTCCCATTTAATACCGCGTACCAACATTATCACTTTCGTTCACTTATCTATCTCGCTAAATATCTGAAACTCGACGAGGAATTATCGAAAATCGTTTTCGCGTTTAGATAGAACGTGCACGGAGAGAAATTCTTGGTTACAGCAACCATTGATTTAGTAAAATATGAGTCCACCGAAGTTTTGGATAGAACAACTAAAACTTAACAAATTAAATTGGAAGTTGGAAATTCAACTTTGGAATTTCACGTCACTCAGTTTTACGAATAAATTTTTTTCGTTCTCAATCATCGCCTTGACGATAAAAAAAAATTAATTTTTTTTCCTTCAACTTTATCACTCTGAAATCGCCAAGTGTCACTTTTGATTGAATCGCTCAACGACCCTCGAAACGTCACGGGGCTTTTCAGGGAAAATTTTCAGGATCTGACCCCGATCGCCCGTGAGATATTGGAAAACTTTTCCGTTCCAAGATTGTTAACGTCCGTGCCTTGGGATTTCGGGAGCCTTCGATGTTGGACAATCAACGAACAGGATGACTTTTTCACATCTTATTCAATTTTGTTTTTTATCCTTGTGCGATTCGAGTGTGCTCAGGGAATTTTTGAATTTTCCGGTCCATCGCTTCAGGAAATTATTCAATCAAAAAGTACACAATTGTTATTCGATTTCCATTTACAACCAAGTTTCCTCATAAAATTTTCAGAAGCAATTTGAATCTTCATAAAATCACTGAAAAACATTCTTCCAACGTAAGTAGGAAATGACGAAAAAATGTTGCTAAAAACGAGAATCAGAGTAGCTTTTGATGACCCATCCACATTATGATTAAATTCGCTTTTTTCCTTTCCTTTCCGTCGTTGAAAAAACGAGCTCTTTTTCAAAATAAAACGGCTTTTCCGCGAGCGTAATGGAAACTCGTTGTTTGGGAAATTGGCTCGAGAGCTTGCGCTATTTTCGTATTTTCACGCAGGATCAATGAGTCGTATCAATTCACGTAAAGTAATTTTTATAAATTTCCTCTTCCCCATACAGTTTTGGTGATACTCCGGTTTTATTCAATTTCGGATTCACAAATTCGTTCGGGGATGAACGTTTTAGCGCCATCGGCAATAACGTAATTGGTTTATCGGGTATTTCCAACTTGCGTTGCTCAGAAATAGCAAATGCAAAAAAGGGGCTCGATTTAAACAAAAAAAGTCAAGCTATTTTTATGAAAAATGCAGTGAAATGTTTTTTGCAAATTAGGTTGCAAATCCTCAACAAAAGTAGTAAAAAATAGCCAGGATTCGCTTATAGTTACGAGGCAAAGGATCTTGAGCCAGCGTAGGCGATTTGTTTATCAATCGAGGCCGGAAAAATGTAGCCAACAGTTATATCTCGGAGCTCGAACACGCTGGTACTGTTGCTGGAGAGGAAGAGTAGTTGCTCGGAAAAATGCATAGACAGAAGGAAAGAATATAGGATATGTAAGGTGAAAGATGTACATACCTAGTACTCCTCGTAGGCAGGAGCTTGCGGCCGATGCTGGCATGCATAAACGATCGCTAAATGTCTCGGGATTTAACGGTACCGGGGAATCGGGATATCGGTATCGCGTCGTAATCAAAGACGCACCTTGCCCGAGTCTTCTAACTCAGAGGCTCGTGTATTTACAGGTGCACCTGTAAATATGTGCGACGCCCGTGAAAAAGTCGAAATTTTTTTGCCTATCTTCCGTCTCCCTTTTCGCTGCTGTACAATACAGTACACTGTATTCGTATATATATATACTCTAAAGCCCAATCTCGTGGCATGAATAACGATCGTAAATTATGGGCCCCGTTCGTAAACGGTTTTAGCCTTGAAGCTTCTGTCGTTCACCTTTCTCGGCTCTCCCTCCGAGATCACCTGTCTTCTTCTTCTTCTTATTCTTCTTTCCTTCGGCCATTATTATTATTATTGTTATTCTACACCTACAACACCACACTGTATAATGTATTCGTACATATTACACGTATTGCGGCGAAAGTTAGGGGGATTACGGACTCGGGAACGACCTGAATCGAGTTTTGAAATACGTCTGTCTATCGGCAAATGTACGAGTTTGACATGGATAATGGAGTATTTCTTAACTAGTTTGGAAAGGTTTTCTTAGAAAATCGGCGTACAATTGATTTCATTGGATTTCGATAAATCGCAAGATGGATTAATTACATCGATTCGGGACGAAATGGATAAAAAGGAATAATAGGAGACGGAGAAAAAGAAAGTGGCGGACAAAACGAGATGCGATGAGAAATCGTAGAGACGTGAAATAAATTGTGAATCACGGTTCTCGTTTTTAACGGGACCTTACGTATCTCTATTAGCCATAAACACTCGGGCGCTTTCACGAGGGAGATGAATCGCGCGCGGAGCATGTTTTTTAAGTGAAAAGCGTTCGTTAAAAGCGCCGAGGAGAATAAGAAAGAGGAGGCTGGTGCTGCACCAGCTAGCTTCTTTGTGGAAATATATTATATACTCGACGCTATCAACGACGACGTCGTCGTCGTCGTCCCTGCAGCTCTGATAAATCCGCCACCTAGTTTCCGGCTCTTCCTACGAGTTTCTTCTGAGGGAAGAGGGAGCTTTGCTTGTGGCAACGAAGAAAAAAGTTCAAATAACGTCCACTGACGTGGATTGACAATGCTTCAATAATCTGTAATTTTGAAGTAGTCAAAAATTCACTATTTCAAATGATTGAGGCCAACAAATTACAATCTCTTTTTTCCAAAGAAGTTTTTTATCTAGAAATGTGTCTGAAAAAATTTGTATTATTATTATTTCATAGAATCAGGCGCGTAGGCAGAGGAGGGGGGGGGGGGGTTCAAACTCCTCCCGATATTGGAGATGAATTCATAATTATTTCACCAACAATAGACAGAAGTAATGATGATAAAAAAATGTCCGACAAAACTAAAAATATTGAATCATGAAATGAGTGAATTTCGAATTCCGTTCAGAATTTCTAGTTTTTGTAACTCAAAATAACAATTATTCTTACTTAAAAAGAATTTTTTCTGAAACTTAATTATAATACAATATATAGCCAAACATTTCCTATAAGGAAACGTGAGAAATTTTTTTTTTTAAATAGTGATTCATAAAAAAAAAAAAAATGAAATTTATGTAAATTCTAAGAATCTAAAAACTTTGAATTTTGTAAATGAAGTTCCAAAAAATTGAGGCAGGAATTCATGAAAATACCAGAAAATCTTGCGAGTTATAAAATTAAATTAAAATACTAAATTTGAGACATTATCTGAATTTCAAGTCATGCCTTGATTTCGTTGCATCTTAGAAAGAGTTTTTTAAATAATCACTATTCTTAAAAACTTCAAAATTTCAGGATTGATAGGCATATATTTAATGAAGGTCGTTAAATAACCGAAATTCCAGTAATTTTTTATTTTATTGTTATTGTTTTTGTGTATAATAAAAAAAAAATAAAATAAAATAAATTCTAAGACTCTTAAAACTTTGAAATTTGGAAATGAAGTTCTAAAAAATTAAGACGGGAATTCATGAAAATACCAGAAAATCTTTCGAGCCATAAAATTTGTGAAAAACACTAAAAGTTATTAAATTATATGTAAAAACTGCGTTTTTTAAAAATCTTTACAAATGACATCAATGTATAAAAATACTGGAAAACGATCAAAAAATCTTACAACTACTAGAAAAATAAAAAAATTGAAGGAACACATAAAATACGTAAAATTAATGTAGACCGAATTATTCGCGAAATTCATGAAATAATCAAAAACCTATTGATATTTGCATTCTAGAGCATTGAACTTTGAAAATTCATATACACAAAAATTTACGAAAATACTATAAATCTAAAAAACACTGAAAAATCCTTTTAATTTTCGTAAATAATGAAAAAATCCGAGAAATACTAGCAATCTTTATAACATCAAAATTTTTCTAACAATAATATTTGACAAAAAAAAAAAACGAAAATGAATTAAAAACAATTCATAAAAAAACACTACTGATTCACCAAATCAGTGAAATTCAAAAAAGGTACAGAATTTTTAGTTTTTCTAACGCAAAAGAACAGTTATTCATAATTGAAAGGAATTATTCATGAAATTAAATTTTAGTACAATAAAAGCTAAACATTTTCTTCAAAAAAATGTAGGAAAGACTTTGTTTTTTATTTCTTTGAATTTTGTTCATTATAAAATAATGAATAATATTTATCAATAAAATAACAATTAATTAATTAAAATAAAATTAAATAATTTAAATAGAATCAATATCAAAATCGAAATCAAAATGAAATAAATAAATTAATAAAATAAAAAAAAATTATCGATATTAATATTTATCAATAAAATTCATTTCATTTTTTATATAAACAAAAAAACAGAAGTTTATAGAAATTTTAAGAATCTAGAAACTTAGAAATTTGTAAATGAAGTTCTAAAAAATCTAGACAGGAATTCATGAAAATACCAGAAAATCTTTTAAGCCATAAAATTTCTGGAAAATACTAAAAGTTATCGAATTCCATGACAAAATTTCGTTTTTGAAAAATCTGCACAAATGGCATCAACGTATAAAAATACTAGGAAACGATGAACAAATCTTACAACTTCTAGAAAAATTAACATTTTCCATTATTATTTTATTATTTTATATTATTTACCATTATCATTACATTATCCAAACGTTTTCTATTAAAAAATTTGGGAATAAATTTGTTTTGTATACATATAGTGATATATAAAAAAATATAGAAGTATATAGAAATTCTAAGAAACTAAAAACTTGAAAATTTGTAAAAAAAGTTTTAAAAAATCTAGACAGGAATTTATGAAAATATCAGAAAATTTTTCAAGTCGTAACATTTCTGAAAAGTACTAAAATTTATCAAATTCCATGACAGAATTGCATTTTTGAAAAATCTGCACTCATGACATCAATGTACAAAAATACTAGAAAACGATAAAAAATCTTATCAATACTGAAAAAAAAGGAAATTCAAGAAATACTTAAAATACTGGAAAATCCGAATATACACGAACCTTTACGAACATACTCAAGACCATACCCGAACAATTCCGAGTAATTTCGAACATACCAGCACATACTAAACAACATACTTAAATATTTTGGAGCATCTTGAATTAATTTTGAACCTTTCCGAACTTACCTGAGCATACGTAATTGAACATAATGAACAAAATTGCAATCAAAAAAATTATAAATGGTTGTAAAAGTTTTTTTAACGTCGTTTTCAGGGAATATTCTTAGAAATACTTCAACGAATTTTATTTTCTACATTAAAGAATCGTTTAATATTCTCCATGTACAACATAGCAAAAGGAAAAAACGAATGCAAACCCAAAAATCGCAACCAGCCGCGAGTCACGTTAACGAAGCCCCGCTAAATGGACTCGATCATGGCGCATCTTTGCCCTGGGGCTTTTTATAACCCCTCCCCTCCCCACCCCACCGTAATTTCCAACTCGCGAAAGAAAAGAATTATGGCCGGCTTCATTAGGCCGAACATGCGGGCTTTTTATTCGCTCGCATTTCGCTAATGCGCGGGACCAGCGCGATCTAAAACTCAAAAGTTGAATCCCTCGGACCCCTCTTTTTTCCTCGCTTTGATTGACCGAACTTTTTGCTAATCAATTTGTCTCGCCTTGCTCCTTTTGGAGTTTCGGGCAATCTTTTTTTTTTCTCATCGCCGCAAATGTACCGAGTTGCTCCTCAATTATCATTATTAATTGGACTACCATTTGTGAGTAACGCTTCGGCATATTTTCACGTCGAGTCTTTGAGCTGCACGTGGGATTCTTTCTTTTTTTCGTGTGGGGGGGGGGGGTCGTTATTTATGAGGACGTTGTAAATGACCGAGCATAAGTAGCGCATTATCTTGGGATGTTTCGAAATTTCCGGGGCTGGAAAAGGAAGAAAGTTGATTAAACACGGGAGATAAAGATAGTTGGATTGCAGTTTTTATTGCTTTTATCCATTAGGACTGGCGGGAGATGACTATATTTTCACATTTTCTGGTTTTTTTTTCTTTATTTGAACAGTGGGTTATTTATTGTGGATGTTGATCTAAAAGTTTCTGGGAACGTTTTCTATTTTTGTGTTACGTGAACTTGTTCAGAGTTTTGGTATTAAATTTTTGGAAAGGAAGAATTTTGAGGTTTTTGGATTTTTAAAAATTTTGTTTTTATGAGAGCTAAGATTGTGCTGAGGAAAAAAATTGAGGTTTGAGTTTGATGCATAAGATAAGTTAGTGAAAACCACGATTAATATATTTTTTATTTCTATTTGAATTTTGCTAATTTTATTACAATTTTTGTAATTTATAATATGTCAAATATAAAATATCGTTTACTTGTAAAGTTAAATATTACTCTCGATTCAAAATTGAAAATTTTATAAGAAATATCGAACAACCTGTTAATAGAAATGAAAAAATTTTCTGGGATTATCATCGTTTCATTTATACATTTCTACAATTATAATCTCTAGGAATTAAAATCTCAATGAATTTTCGTATTACTATGAATTTTTCAGAAAATATTACACATATTTCAAGTTTTTCGAAAATTTCAAATATGCACGTTTTTTTTGTAACTTATCACATTTTTCATTACATTCAGGTTTTTTTATTGACCTTCAATAATTGTATGTGTTGTTTTTTAAATTTGCATAATATTGGATAGTAATAAATTTAAAGTTTATGAGACTTCAAAAGTTATAGGAGAAAGTATGTTTTAAATTGATATTACAACAATTTTACATTTACTTGTTTTTTTTTTTTTTTTTTTATTACAATTTCAATACTAATTTAATAAATCATTTTCACGAAACCAGCATCATTTTTCTCAAATTCCATAACAATTATTTTTTCCGAATTGGAGCAACTTTGAGGATTGACCTGAAAAAATATTTGACGTTCTCTGTAATTTAGTTAATTCTTTTTTGATAATTTTCATTTTTTTTTTGATTGGTTATTATTTATTTCGAATATATCATTTCTATTTTTTAAATTCTTTTCTATTATCGATTTTTACATTATTCATTTCACATTTCACACATATATTATTTATATATTCAAAAAATTATGCATATCACTAAATTTTATCGTGATTTTTATTTCTGACACTGATAACCTTGATTACTTAATGAGGCTAAAATATCTTATGTTTTTTCAGTGAACAATTGTAATTTCAATAAATAAAAAAAAAAAAAACTTTTGAAAAACTGGCATAAAAATCCCGAGGTTAAATTTGAATTACACGTTTAAAATATTTCAACTTTGAATAGTTGCTTAAAAAAACTTCTCATAACATCTTTATTTTAGATGATTTTCAAGTTTTTTACTGATTTGTTATAATTATCATTATGAACTAATTTATTTCCATCCTTTTTAATAATTTTCTATCAATCCTCTAATATTATTTATTACATATGACTGTTGATTAAC